>PVJO010005783.1:0-95272 GCA_004026905.1 Hystrix cristata | reverse complement strand
AAAAAAAAAAGATTTCCTTGGGAAGTAATTATTGCAGACCAACACTACCAAAGATTTTTACTTCAAAATTACCTGTTCTGGTGAGGTCAAGAAATCGCCGGACTTGAAACTGGATGAAGAAAGTCCTGTTGCCAAGGCGCCCACGTGTAAATCTCTCCAGAGGAGAGTACTACCATCCTAAGTCCTCAACAAACCTTACACATAATATTTTAGGGGCATAGACCACAAAAGTCAGAGAGTCAAAAACAAATTGACAATTTAAGTATGAATAAAAACAGCAGAAATTACGCAAAGCAATGGGCTCCACCCAGTATACAGATTTGGGTGTTGCGAAAACATATTGAAGAAATAAATTACAAAAAAGTGAAGGGCACATACTAGGGTCTCTGGTGCCGTCTTGGGCAATAGGGCTGTGAGAATCGTGCTGCGGTCACAGATGCAGACTTTATCAATGGGATTCTTGTACCCACTAATGCAGACAGTACTGACTTTATCTTTATTGGTTTTCGTCCAAATATGGAGGACATTTTAGATCACTTGGCTCAGGTGAGAGGCCTCCCACCCTGCCCGTCATTCTTTCCACACCACTGCACCCGTCAGAGAATTTGCATTTTGTTCCCCAGAGAGGAACTCCCCATGCGAGTCTGAGATAAAAACTCAGCTCTTGCTTTGCGTTGACTGAGCAGGACTCTTCAGTTCAGCTTCTCACAATGAGGCTCCCTGCTCAGCTCCTGGGGCTGCTGGCACTCTGCATCCCTGGTAAGGTCGGAGGGAGAGGAGGAGGGGCGGTGTGGTGACAGGGTAAGTTCCAGGGTCCCACAACTGCCCCTGTGTGTTCTGCACGTATGTGACATTTGCAGCCTTGTCCTGAAGCGCGGGTGTGTGAGGTTTAGATCTGTGAGTGGAGAAGTTTCCTTAAGGCATCAGGACCAAGATTCTCGTGAAGATGGTCCCAAAGAAAGAGAGGGCTGGACAGGTGAATTCTAGAGGGTTCCTTGTGATGGGGAGCTATCTTAAAATTGAAGGTTTTTCTTTGTATATTAAAATAATTTAACTTCATATATACAGAAGAGAGAAGACTATGAATACGACTCAGGATGTTTGTACTTGACCTTGCACTTCTCCTTTTTATTTCAGGCTCCGCTGGGGGTGTGGTGATGACCTCTCTGGCCGTCACCCCTGGAGAGTCGGCCTCCATCTCCTGCAGGTCCAGTCAGAGCCTCCTACACAGTGATGGAAAAACCTATTTGTATTGGGACCTGCAGAAGCCAGGCCAGTCTCCACAGCTTCTTATCTACGAGGTATCTAACCGGTACACTGGGGTCCCGGACAGGTTCAGCGGCAGCGGGTCAGGGACAGACTTCACGCTCACAATCAGCAGGGTGGAGGCCGAGGACGCTGGAGTTTATTACTGCCTGCAAGGTACACATGCTCCTCCCACAGTGACACAGCCCCGAACACAAACCTCCCTCCTGGGGAGGTCAGCTGCCCTCGCGAGCTGCTGTCTGGGCAGCCGCACAGCCGAGTGTCTGAGTCCCTGTGAGAGGAAGCGGTTAAAGAACCGAGAACAGCAAGTCGCAGCTGAGGCGTCTGCCCGGCCTGAGAGTGAGCCGCGCGGGCCTGCGCCTGGCGAGGACGCCGACACAGCGGGGAGGACGCGGCTGCTCCCACGGGTGTCTTTGGGCCTTGAAACTTCTGTTCTCTTCTGATATTGGAGAAAACCAAACCACACACTCAAACATGAATTTAGCCTACAAGATGAGAACGGCTTTTAGATTTGTACTTTATCTGGCACATCCCTCTTACCGTCTCGCGATCCAGCAGGGTGTGGTGACCGCAGCGTCCTCTCAGCCTGTCTGTCACTCCTGGACAGCTGGCCCGGATCAGAATTGCAGAGTTGAAGAGTCAGTCACTTCTGGGTTTCACAGGCCGGCCCGGTGCCGCCGCATGGACTGTGGGCAGCGTTGGGTCATGCGGGGCTGTCAGGCTTTACTGACTCCGTGATTAGCAAAAAATGCGGCCTGAGGAAACTTCAGTCGGGTCATGTCTTTCTGATCAATGCGGCGAGCCATAGGTGAGCATGTGAAACGTGATTCTGCATCCTTATACACTGTGGATGACTTGACACAACTTGAAGGCATCTTCATTTGGTCATAGCCGGGAATATAGGTGCCATGGAAAGAGGCTGACAAGCTCTCAGAAAATTTCTCACAGCAATAAACAGCCACTGGACATGAGATTTATGGCCAATTTCTTCCTCTATTCTTCATCAATACTCAGATAGATGAGGCTTGAGTCTGCACAAGGATCATTCTTTCTAAATCTTCCACAGGCAGATGACAAGTCACAACCTAGTACTTCTACAGTTAAGGCATGTACCTCACACCTCCACGCCATCCTCGAGATGGTTGGTAAGTCTCAACAGGCTAAGATTTTGCCTTGTTATGAAAACCCTCCAAGACCACTACGATCCCTAAAGCTCAATGTAGGAGGAGAGAAAATGAAGAGTTTGATCAAAGGACAATTAATCCCTGTCACACTATTCTTGGCCTTTGGGCAAGCTTACAAAGTACATGTTCAAAAGTTCCACTGAGCACCCTCTAACGCATCTATCCAAGTGAAGATGGGCTCACCTTTCCGGGGCTCTTGACCCGACAGGAAGTGATTTGAAAGGTGGGCAGATCCTGCTCATATTTTAAAACCAGAACAAATAAGATTGCTGATATATTGGACATGAGCTGAGACAGATAAACAAAATCAAGGACTACATATGTTTAGAAATGAGCCACCAGAGACTTTGCAACAATGTCTCCTCAGACGGGAAGGCAGCCAAAACCAACATTGGAGGCAGGTGGGAATAAGAGCTTGGAGTGGAACATATTTAAGATTTTGAGATGGCACCAGACCTCCAACCAGCAGTGTCCGTCAGCCACATGCACTTGTGGGATTCTGAAGCTTTGGGAAGCTGTCTGAACTGGAGGAGCAAATGTGGGGATAGATGTAGAGATCACCAGGAAATGAGTCTAAATAGGGGAGAGCAGACGGGTCCTTGCCAGGGAACCCAATTTACAAAACTCAAGACACAAGGAAAACCAGTACAAGAGGCTGTAGAGGAGGAGTCACAGGAAAGAAGGAGAGAGAGACAGAGAGACAGAGAGAGACAGAGAGAGAGAGAGGGGGAAACAAGGGAGAGGAAAGGAGATCCTAGAGTCAAGACAATGTTTGAAGAATGTCATTTTAGTTCATAGATGTAAAATTAAATTGTGCAGTGAAGATAAAAATATCCTTTAGGGCTGCTTGTGATGAATGGCCCAAACATTGTGTCTCTTATAAGCTCTTCTGGGCGTGGGCAAAATTGCAAAGATCACTTTATACAGGAGGCTCTTGCTGCCACCTGTTGGTCAGTCTTCCACAGGACCCGTTCCAAGGAAAACTGCACCCAATGTGCCCTCTTTCCATTATCTTCAAACCGTTTACCTGCCAGGCTTCGTCTAGGCTAACAGGTGCAGGTCTGCTTCCAGAATCTCAGAGTACTGAAGCCGTGCAGAACCTGATGCCTCGCGTGTGCCGTGATTTCCTTTCTGCTTGTCACAAACAGACTCACACAGAACATACTGTGCAAGGTCATGTGCTTGGTTCATCAGTCTGGATTCCCAGGCCTCTTCCTGTCACTTGAACCCACCCTCGTGCCCACCCCCATCCTCAGGCAATGACAGCACACAGCCATCCTGTACCCTGCAGCAACTCTCCTGTCTCCTGCTCTTATATTACAAGCTTATTGTTCTCTTCACCCGGCACCTGACCAGAACTAATGAAAAACTACCTACATGAGACAATGCACAAAATCAGATATTACTTATCATCAATATACAACAGCTCCCACTAACATTTCTTTATGCAAAAAATGGATCCTTTCTTACTTTGGAGCTCTGGATTTTATTTTTAATTTTGAGGTTGTTTTGTGTTGATTTTGATGTTTTAAAGTTTTCTATTAAGATATTACGCACCTGAACTACTGAATTACACATCACCTCAAACTGTGCCCCAAGACAAATGCCTCACGCACCTCACCCCATCTGGCCCGTGGATCAGGGACCCAAAGGGCAGAGATGACTTCACGTAGCTCACGGGGAGCTGCCTGCGCTGGGAACAGCGAAATCCATATGTGAAGCTGCAGGGCTTCCAGGAAAAAATGTACATTTTTGGACTCATTTCTTATTCTTTGTGACCAAAAACATATCTGCGCTTCTAAGTCACTTCTAGTTCAGAATCTATGAAATAACACAGCCACCACCCGAGCTCCGGGCTCCATCCTTTCACCTGGGCCAGAGAGACAGGAGGCAGGATCAGAACTCACTCTGTGCAGAATCCTGTTGGGCCCTGACTTCAGCAGGGGATCAGAGAGCACCTAGGTAAGCGAGCCAGAATCCAGAGAGATAACAGAAACGCTCCTTCCCACAGCTATAACAAACTGAAACGAGAGCTCTAGGTAAATGGGGAAATGGAGAGAAAGGCAAAATGTTTCCTTAGGAGAACTGGCTACACACAGACACTGCCAAAGGTACACGTTCCAAAATTCCTGAGTTAGATTTAGAATTGCCCAGCCTTGAAATTGGTTCAAGACAGCCTTTATGACGGGGTGCCCACCCAAGTGCGAACCTCTCCAGAGGAAGGGACTGCCATTTTAAGTCCCCAAGACTCTCACAAAGAGTTTTGGAAGGCCACAGACAACGGGCCATACACAACTCAGAGATGTTTCAACAACAGACAATTTGAATATGGATGGAAACAATGAAAATAACAGAGCGAAGACTCCTACCTAGACTCCAGATTTGGGAGTTGTGAAAGCATAGCAAAGAAATAAATTATAAACTTGACATCAAGCAAAAAGTCTCAGAAACTACAAAATTAACAAATCATTACAAAACTATATAAAACTGACGTCTCAGTATATTTTACATCCAGTATAAATTGCTCATTCATCCCCAAAGCGTCAGTAGCGAGTCAGTCACAGACTGATGAAATGTGTTTGAATATTTCATTTAATTAACACAATCTCTAATTTTATTGTTCTTTCAACAGCTAATGTGCTATAATAATTTATTCCCCTTTTTAAAACTTTATTTCAACATAACTATGCTAAGAGAAATAAAGTCACATTGGTTAATAGAATGCAATTTAAATTATCCTACAAAACTACTGTCCAAAATGTAGTACCTGGTTGAAGATTTTAAAAAGGATTTGCAATCTAATTCATTTTTTTGTCTATTACAAATGTATAAAAGGTCTTAAATTCTTAAAATCAGATTCAAACTTGACCTAGCACTGCCAGGATGTATAATAGACAGAGCCGAGCTGTCTGTGACTTGAGAAACTTCCTAATTTCCAAGGGCGAGAACATGAAAGCTGATGAGTGTGCCCAAGTCAGGCTCTAACAAGTTGTTACATCTTCTTCTTTCATAAACTTTAAAGCTCTGCTTGGTGACTACTCCAGTGAGCTGACACGCGCCTGCCATCATTTCATTTCGCTGACTCCTCTTATGTGGGTGAGGCAGGTGAGGAATAGGGCCTGCAGGATCCAGAAACGCCAGATGGCTAGATGCACCAAGTCCTCAAAGTGATGCAGAAAACAAGCCCAATCCAAAGATAAAGACACCCAGGGAACCTTTTATTATACTGAAAGGAAACATAACAGAATTCCAAATTATGCACTTTACCAAAAACCAACTTTCCACAATGTCTGTCCTCAGGCTGCCAGAAAATACAACAGACCTGTGGACCGGCAAATCCAGCGCTTGTCCCCTCACGGTTTTGGGGAAAGCAGCCTCAAACTGATGTCCCTCATCAGCTCTGAGCACGCCCTTCCCCAGTGATCTTTGGGTGAAACTCAGGACAACGTCAGTCAGCGATTCTGGTTACTCACGGACAATAAAATACTAGATTTTGTCTTGCTAATCTAACATATACAATTGCCCTTTCAACTATGGATAGTGGCTGCCCAACATCTATGGAAAAAGGAGATAGGAGCAAAACTTTTAATTGGGATTCAGAAAACAGTAATATGAAATTCTGCTTTCTTTGTTCATTCCCTACAAGACCTCAAGAGAATTCTCTCCTCACGGACCTTTAGATTACTATGTATATATATATATATATATATGTGTGTGTATATCCTTACAGATCTACATAAACATAGACACATATTTTGACACACATACCTATATGGAAGAAAGCAAAAGATTTATATGATCTGAAGAGAAACCAGAATATACATATCTATAGGGACATAAGCATGACATGACATTCACCAGTTTTAAAAAATAGCTTCCTAGAATTTCATATAAACTACATTAGGCATAATTCTTTTGTACTTTCCTCTTGCCTTCAACAAGTTTCGGAGATCTCTAGATGACACAAAACTTTCTTCATCTTTGCCAAGATTTTTTGCCCTTCACTGCCTTCATGGAGTTTAACCTCCAGGTCAGGAGAAGACTTCTTCTGACATGTGTGTCTACTGTTAGAATATTTCACCTGTCAGAGCAGGCTGCAGACGCTCTAGGCTGGCTCCAGTCCCTGCTGTTAATGGTAAAGAACCCTGACGATCAACACTTGAGGTGGGAATTGTTTCTTCCTCTTCAGAGACTGAGGATAACACCAACTCCACCTCTGGGGTCTCTGGTGCTGTATTAGGGGGCACAGTCACGTGCACCTTGTTCTCCTCACAGACTCAGACTTTCACAAAAGGGTTCAAGCTCCCTGCCTCAGACAGAATGCACCTTCTCTCTACTGGTGTCCCTCCAGATCCTGAGATGGTCTTATATCACCTGACTCACAGCGAGGCTCCTCCCCTGCCCTCACTCTTCCACTCTACTGCACCCACCAGAGGATTTGCATATTACCCGGAGGAAGGCCTGTGAGAAACAAAGGTCCTTGTGGAGGATGAAGGTCTGAGATAAAAGCTCAGCTCTGTCTTTGCCGAGCCCGTGCAGGAACGGAGTTCAGCTTCTCAGGATGAAGCTCCCTGCCCAGCTCCTGGGGCTGCTCATGCTCTGGATCCCTGGTAAGGACTGGGAGATGAGCAAGGAGAATGGGGTGGGCGGGGGATCTTCGGGCCCTCCCGCTGCCTGCGTGTGTTCTGGGCACATGTGAGCTCCTATGCCTCATCCTGCAGGGTGGGGAAGATGCTCTTTAGATCTTTGAGAGGAAGTAGTTCCCACGAGAAGCAGGGACATTTGGTCTGATGATGCTGTCACATGGAAAGACAGGACGGGGTGGTCCAGGTGAATTCCACACAGGCCCTTCACGCAAATCCTGCATCCTGTCTTCAAATCAAATATTTGTATATATGAATCAAAATTGCAACAGAAAACTTAGCCAGGCTTTTCTTTCTTATTATTTTAGGGTCCAGTGGGGATGTGGTGATGACCCAGACCCCGTTTTCTCTGTCCGTCACCCCTGGAGAGTCGGCCTCCATCTCCTGCAGGTCCAGTCAGAGCCTCCGACACAGTAATGGAAAAACCTATTTGAATTGGATTGTCCACAAGCCAGGCCAGGCTCCACGGGGCCTGATCTATCAGCTTTCCAACCGGTACACTGGGGTCTCAGACAGGTTCAGTGGCAGCGGGTCGGGGACAGACTTCACGCTCAAGATCAGCAGGGTGGGGGCTGAGGACGCTGGAGTTTATTACTGTTGGCAAGATATACATGCTCCTCCCACAGTGATACAGCCCCAAACACAAACCTCCCGCCTGGGGAGGCCAGCTGCCCTCTTGATTTGCTTGACTGGGCAGCAGCATGCAGACTGTCTGACTCCTTTGCGAGGAGCAGGTGGAGGGACTCACAGCAACGTGCAGCTGAGCTCTCAGTCCCAAAACTGAGTGAGGAAGACCCCCGAGCAGCAAGCACCAGTGCTGTGGTGGGGACTTTGACACAAAGAGGAGGCGGAGGTGGCTGACCCCCAGGGGCACCTTCGCATCTCGCGAATTCAGCGCATCTTTACAATTGCATCTGCACAAATCACAGGCACACAGAAATGTATAAGCCTGAAAAGACTAGATGAAGACAGGTTAAGTTTTGGACTTAGTCTTGCACATCTCTCCTATCCGGCCAGGATCCAGTGGGGATATGGTGATAAGGCCTTGTCCCCCAGCCCCGTCCCGCAGCTCTGGAGAGCTGGCCCCATCACGGGAAGAAGCACAGACTTGAAGGGTTCACTTCTGGGCTTTCACAGTTGACCTGAGGACAAACAGGGCTCATGGGAAGTGGTGCATTGTGCAGAACGTTAGTCTTTCCAGACTCCGTGTTTAGCAAGGACCCCAGCCGAAAGAATCTTAGATCAGCTCATGTCTTTCTGGTCAACCCAGCAGGGTACATACAACCTCACAAAGTGTAACTCTACCAGAGTCACATGAAAAAGTTGATATGAATAGTTCACAATCAGGTCATAGAACTACACTGGAGAGGGGACAGCAAAATTCTGACAAAGGTCCTCATAGCAATTAATGGCAACTGGACAGGGACTACGAGACCAAGTTCACCTCAATTCTCCATTATTACTCACCAAGACATAGCAGGATTTATCCTCCACAAAGACCTTTGTTTCTAAGCTTCTGCATGCAACCAACAGCTGCAACCTAAGAGTTCTACGAATAAACACTGTGCTTCCCACCTACCTCCCACCCTGACAACAGCTGGCAAGTCTCAAGAGGCCATGATTCTTCCTTTGTGTGAAAATCCACAAAGACCAGAACCTTCATCAAAGTTCCATGTAGGAGGAGAGAAAAGAAAGACTGATTACAGGCAGAATTGATTGTTACTATACTCTTGTTAGCTTATGCAACAGCTTACAAAATTAAGCATTAAAAATTCCTGTGAATCTGCTTTGAGACTTCTGTCCAGGTGAATACATGCTTCCCATTTGAGGACTCATCACCTGCTGGTAGATTTGGTGAAACATGGGCAGGTTCTGCTCATGTTAGAAAGTCAGAACAAATAAATTATCTGATTTACTGTACATGAAATGAGAGAGGTACATAAAATCTAATACTGCCATACATTTGGACCTGAGCAACTAGAGACTTCTCAGTGATGTCTTCTTAGACAGGAAAGCAGACAGATCCAATACTGGGTGGCAGGTGGGAATGAGGACTAAGAAGGTAACATACTGGAATTTTGAGATGGCACCTGACCTCCTACCAGCAATGTCCCTGAGGCAGATACAGGTGCACATCTGGCGATATAAGGTGAGGTCACCAGGCATGAATGTAAGCACATGAGGGCAGACTGGGCAGGCCCACAGGTAACCCCCAACTCTGAAGTCAAGGTATGACAAGACACACACCCAGATGCTAAGAGGAGAAACTCCCCGGTGAGAAGGGGGATGGTCAGATTTCAGAGTCAAGACAATGTCTCAACAATTGAACAATTGAATTCAACAGTTCACAAATGGAACACTAAAATGTTAAATGAGGCTGGGAGTTTATCTCAGTGGTTAGTGTGCTTGCCTGGCAAGTGGAAGGCCCCCAAGTTCTATTCCCGGCACATACATACATACATACATACATACATACATAAATAAATAAATAAATAAATAAAACGTTAAATGAAAATAAAAATATCCTTTTGGGCTGGTTGTCACTATACAGTCCAAACACTGTTTCCTGTGTAGAATCACAGCTCTTCCCCAGGCAGGTGGAAGATTTAGAAGGTACCATGTATACAGTGGGCACGTGCTGCTCCCTACTGATCGTTCTCATTCCCTGAAAATTCCAAGAAAGATGGTACCTCACGTGTCCTCTTTCAACTACACTGGAATATTTTATCTGCTGTGCTGTGATCTAGTTTAATGTCCACAGAAGTGCATCCAGTATCCCAGAGCATTGAAGGTCCGGACAATTGGACGCCTCACATCTACCACTCTTCCCCTTCTACTTGTTGGAAACAGGCTCAGCAGGAACAGTGTGGTGAAGACCATTTGCTTTCCGCATCAAGCGCGATTACTAGCGCTCTTCCCATCACCTAACCGAGCCTCACACTCATCTCATCCTCGGGCAATTTCAGCACACCAGCCACTCTGTACACTGCAGCGGCTCTGCTGTCTTGTTCTCACAAAGCACAAGCATACGATTCTGCCCTCAAGCTGATCACCGACTACAACTAGTGACAAAAACAACTACACAACAAAGGACACAAAATCAGATGATTGTTCCAATCCTATATAGCCACAATATGCAACAGTGTCTACTGATATTTTTTTATTCAAAACATTGATCCTTTTTTAATTTAAAAATCTGACTTTTTCATGTTGGGGTTGTTCTTGCATTAATTTTGATGTTTTTAACTGTTCTTTTAAGACACTAGGCACCTGCACTAAGGAATATTTACCCCTCTCTTAATTTCCCACCGGCACAAACACCTCACGCACCTGGGATCAGGGACTCAAGGCCACAAAAGATTTTATGTAGCTCAAGCTTAAGTCTGTGCTGTGAAGAGGAGACTGAGCTGTGAACAGTGAGCTCTCATATGTGAAGCTGCAGAGTTTCCGGTACGGCCGGTTGTGATATTGTTGAGGCCAAAAAAACTCCCCAACTTACCCGGCACAAGGGTGAGCGGCGCCCAAGAACGACAAGAGACCAGGTTCGATGCAAAAACAACAAGCTATGTTCAAACAGAGCTCTGGGCCAATACATACCCCTCACAGGAGGCAGAGGTAATGGCCCCGAACTACAGGAGTGTGGGGTTTTTATGGGGTAAGAAACAGGAGCAGGAAGGGGAGGGCACGCGCGGGAAAGGAAAGCGTGGCGGCACATGATTGGTCCCCGCTGTTCCTTTTTGCGGTTCTTCTTGCAACTCTGGGTGTGTTGTAAGGTTCCCTGGAACCCTGGAACAGAGAACTTCCCGACACAGGGTCATAAAGTGACCACATCTTGTACTTTACATTTTGTACATGCTTATTTGTATTCTGCATCTTTTCAATATTCGTTGTGTACCTGATAAAGTTGTGGGCGTGTGTACATTCTTATGGTCCATTTTTAATGGCAGGTTTCAGAGTGATGACCCGGTCTCCAGACTCCCTCGCTGCTCTCCCAGTAGAGTCACGGCAGGCTGCGGGTCCAGTCACAGCATGAACACCTAGTAGCGTGCTGCCAACAGAAGCTAGGACGGCTCACCAACCTCTCTCCCGGGATCCCCCCGGGCCGCTGCGCCTGACTGCCCCACTGGCAGGGGTCTGGGGAGATTTCACTCTCACCATCAGGGGCCCCCGGCTCAGGATGTGGCCGAGAGTTGCTGTGAGTACTTTCATAACACACACACACACACACACACACACACACACACACACACACTCAGGGCCTCAGCCTGGCACCTGAACCTCCCCCAGGGCAGGTCACAGAGTCCCCTGCCCCGGCTGCTCGCCTCACACCGCTCTGAACCTGCAGCTTCCTCTCTGCTAAGAGTCACTTTTCTTTATTTCTTCCATTCGGGTTTGCAGGGCCCCGGAGAAGACTAAGGACCTTGTCTTTGTCTGAATCTCTTATTGTGGGACATTATGAAAAATGCTGCAAATATATGTCAGAGGAATGGCTAGGATTTTTTTGCTCAAAAGCTTATGTTGTCTGTGGGTATATTACAGGACTGAGCCAATAGAATTTCTCTTTGCCCTTTAGAGACGATTCCACGGTTTTTACTCCCTCAATGATCCGTTCTTCTCTGTGCCTCCTTGAGTCTGGAGCATTTCCATCTTGACGGCCTTTTCCTCCTGGTCTGCTCTCTTTCCTTCTCATCACCTCCTCCCTCTGTTGCCCCAAATTACACCCCTGAACCCCTCAGCTGAGAGCCTCTGGTAAGGCGTGTCATGTCCCTCTCTCACTAATTCCTTGCCAGGATCCCTTTTTCAGGGCAGCCTTCCTGATCGATGGCACCAGTAATATTTCCCAGCTCTGCCTCCTCCTGTCCTGCCAGGTCCTCCGCTCTGGATTGCTTTCTCTCATGCTCATTCTGATAAGGCATTTCTCTAATGTTTTAACTCCGTCATTCCAACTGTATTTGGCAGCATTTTCCTTATCTTTTTCCCACCATTTTTTCAACTTTTTCTTTAAGTTTATCAATGGGCCCCGATTTAATTTTGTGATGGAAGAAAATCATGGCTCTTCAGTCCATTATAATTGGAATTCTTTAGATCGCATTTAAATAACATGCCCATAGTTTTGTTTAAGAAAAAAGAAAACAAAAAGGAAAACTCCCATCGGCATAGTATTACTTCATATTCCCTGTCTGAAATATTTGCATTAATGAAATTTACTTCCTGAATATATCGCACCAATCCTGAGAAGTGCATTTTGACCCACTTTTACTCACATAACAGCTCTTCACACCTTGAGAAATACGTCTAAAATATTGGTATTAGGGAATTGGCTTCCAGACAAGTTGGTGGAGCGGCAGTGTGCTTCACGTGACTCTGTGAGAGGCTAGAGTGAGGCCAACAGAAGACAAACTATATTCTGAGCAGAGAAAGGAAGAAAGAGCTCTGGGAATCAAGAAGGTGCTGAGGGAAAGCTGAAGAGCATGCAGAGGCATATAGACTGTGCCCGGAAATGCAAGAGGTAGTTCTCACCCCATTTGCACCTAACCAGATAGAAGAACCTGATACCACAAGCACAGAGATGTCTGGCAGACCCAAGAGGGAACAGCGGGCTGGCCGTCCTAGCTGCAGGAGAAACCAACGGTTCTTCCGAGCTTGAAATCCAGGGCGGGAATTGTTCTGAAAGTGAATCTCCACACTTGCCATTTCTTAGGATGCTATACCCAGGACCCCGCTAGAGAAGGGGCTTATCGCTCGGACTAGAGTTATTCTGGGTGTCAGAAAGCACAAAGCAATCACGACTCTGGGTCCCCGAGGACACCGTACCGCAGTGCCTGCTGGGAGACAGCCACAAGCCGCAGTTGTGGAGAGGTCAAAGGTGACAATTATAAACATATATTGAAGAACCCACATTTCTAAGACAAACAGTACAGCACATCAAGGGAGTACTAGGCCCCAATACAATAACAAGGGGTGAGTTTAGTACCCCATTCTCCCCAACAGATATACCCTCCAAAAAAAGCAACGATGAAACATCAAAATGAGCGCATTGGTGTCAAATGGACTTAACAGACATCCTCACAATAGTTCATCCAACAGCTGTAAAGATACACATCGTTTTCATTAGAACACAGAACTTGCTCCAAAAGAGATCACATTTTAGGCCATACAGCAAGTATTAACAAGTACCAAAAACAAAAAATGGTTTGTATCGCATTAGACCCTAACTAAAGAAAAATTAGAAATCAACAGAAGGAGAAATTGAAGAAAACAGGCAGACGCGTGGAAATCGAAAATGCAATTTCCAACAAGCAGTGGGTCACTGAAACGATAAAGAGTGCTGTCTTGGGGACAGAGCCACAGGCACTGTGTCCCTACCACAGAGGGGAGCTGCCCGAGAATACCTCGTACCCCTGCTATCCACAGCAAGGACTGTGTCTCGGGGGTCTTCCTGCACATACAGAGGATATTTTATGCACTTGGCTCCCCTGAGAGGCCTCCCACAGTGTGCTTGGACCTTCGCCCTTTCCACACCACTGCACCCATCGGGGAATTTGCATTTTGCTCCCCATAGAGGAACTGGCCACTCAATTCTGAGATAAAAGCTCAGCTCTCGCTTTGTCTTGACTGAGCAGGACTCCTCAGGTCAGCTTCTGACAATGAGGCTCCCTGCTCAGCTCCTGGGGCTGCTCATGCTCTGGATCCCTGGTAAGGACAAGGGACAGGAGGAGGGGAAAGGGGCGAGAGGGTGAGCTCTGGGGGCCCACGATTGCCCCACATGCAACTCTCACTGCGCAGGTGCTGCAGCATGGGCCTGTGAGTGAGGGAGATTCCTAGAGGTTCAAGGGCTATGCGCTGATGGCGATTTCAAGTAGAAAGAGAGGGAGGGGGCAGGCGAACTCTGCAGTGTCCCTTGTGATTGCAAATCTGGGGTCCTTTCTTGAAATATTAAGAAATTTAAATCACAAAAAGAATTTAACAAACAAAATTAATAAAAGACTCAGGATGTTTGTACTTGACCTTGCACTTCTCCCTCTTTCTTTCAGGCTCCACTGGGGATGTGGTAATGACCCAGACCCCCCTCTCTCTGGCCGTCACCCCTGGAGAGTCGGCCTCCATCTCCTGCAGGTCCAGTCAGAGCCTCCTACACAGTGATGGAAAAACCTATTTGTATTGGCTTGTACACAAGCCAGCCAAGTCTCCACAGCGCTTGATTTATCAGGTTTCTAAACGGGACTCTGGGGTCCCGGACAGGTTCAGCGGCAGCGGGTCAGGGACAGACTTCACTCTCACAATCAGCAGGGTGGAGGCCGAGGACGCTGGAGTTTATTACTGCCTGCAAGGTACACATGCTCCTCCCACAGTGACACAGCCCCGAACACAAACCTCCCTCCTGGGGAGGTCAGCTGCCCTTGCGAGCTGCTGTCTGGGCAGCCGCACAGCCAAGTGTCTGAGTCCCTGTGAGAGGAAGCGGTTAAAGAACCGAGAACAGCAAGTCGCAGCTGAGGCGTCTGCCCGGCCTGAGAGTGAGCCGCGCGGGCCTGCGCCTGGCGAGGACGCCGACACAGTGGGGAGGACGCGGCTGCTCGCACGGGTGTCTTCGGGCCTGGAAACTTCTGTTCTCTTCTGATATTGGATAAAACCAAACCACACACTCAAAAATGAATTAGTCTAAAATGATTAATAAGAGGACAATGGCTTCTAAGGTTTTTACTTAATTTTTACTTGCCTCCTATAGCTTCAGGATCCCGTGGGGACACTGTGACGATGCACTGTCCACTCGGCCTTCCTGTCACCAGTCGCTGAGCCAAAGAGGTCACTCTTGGCCTTTGGAGGTTGTCTTGGAGCCGTGCACAGATCGTGGGACATGGTGCGTCACACAGGGCTCTCGATCTTCAATGGTTAATAAATTCCTGCATAAATCAAACTTAGGTCATATCATATATTTCTGATCACTCCAGCAGCATATAGGTGAGTGTGCAAATTTCTTCCCTCATCACATACTGGGGATGAATTCAGGGAACTAACCGGAGGGCAGCATAATCTGGTGATAGGAACACTCCAGAATCCAGTAACATGGCTACCACGGAAAGGGAGCAATAGAATTCTCAGAAATTTTCTTACAGCAATTAATAGCAATTGGAGAGAGGTTTATGGCCAAGTCATGCCTCCCTTCTCCATTATTACTCACCGAGACATATTAAGGTTTGTACTCTACAAAGACTTTTGTTTCTATGCTCTCTACAGGCAACAAAGAGGGTGCAACATAATACTTCTGCCTAAAGAGAATACCTCACACCTCCACCCCATTCTCAAGACAGCTGGTGAGGCGCCATAGGCTGTTTCTTCCTTGTTGTGAAAATCCCCCAAGACCACTACTATCCCCAAAGCTAAGTGTAGGACGAGAATAAGTGAAGAGTTTGGTAATAGGGACAACCAATATCTGTTATACCATTCCTGGCTGTTGGAACGTCTTACAAAATAACTATTAAAAAGCCCCACTGAACTTCTACACCACTGACTATGTGCTTCCCTTTCTGTGGCTCTTGGCCTCCTGGTGACTGTGTTGAAAGGTGGGCAGAGTCTAGTCATATTTAAAGTCAGAACAAATAAGATTTGCTGACATACTGGCTGGGAGGTGAGAGAGAAAAGTAAAATCAAGGACTGCCATAGTTTTGGATCTCAGCCACCGGAGAATTTGCAATGATGTCTCCTTAGATGGGAAGGCAGACAAGAGCAACACCGGGAGGCAGGTAGGCCTGAGGATTCAGACTGGAATGTATTAAAATGCTGTGATAGTACCAGACTTCCGAGTGGCAATGTCCCCGAGGCCCACGTGTGCGTGGGATTCTGGAGCTCAGGAGAGCAGTTTGGGCTGGAGATGGAAATTTGGAGATGCCGGGTGACATCACAAGGCAGTAAGTGTAAACAGAGCAGGGAAGCCCGGGCCCAGCAGCTAACCCACTTCCAAGGAAGATGGTTCCTCAGATTTCCTCTTTCCAGAATCAAATATTTTACCTGCCACGCTGTGCCGCAGTTTCCACCTGGTTAACTTGGCTGCCTTTGTTCATGGAGAGCTCAGATACCCATCAGGTTTCTGCGGGCTCGAGGCTTGCATCACACTGCCATCTGCTGACGGAACTGCATAACTGCACCCCGACTTCAGAATAGGAGTCAGAATAGGAGTCATTTGGTGTAGCTACATTATTTTCATTATGTTTACAGAAATGTTCAGTGTTCTATGAAAAGGTATAAAATAATATAATTGACCACAACTTCGCAAATTAATACTTTCCAGTCTTGTATTACCTACATCCACCATCCAACCGTACTCTCTGTAACCCTCTTCCCCTCCCACACATACGTAAGGTATTTTAAAGGCAATTTTCAACATACAGTGCTGCTGGGCAATAAGGATTTTTTAAATAACCACAATGACACTATGATATTTAACACAATTAAGATTAATACCCTAATGGCTAATTTCAAAACTTCCCACAGATTATTTAGATATGTGTTGTTTAGTTGCCAAGGGCTTGGCATTTTTGCAATTATTTTTCTGTTTTTGGTTTCCAGTTTGACTTCAGTTTCTAATGGCTATCTTTAAGAAATCAAACAATAGCAAATGCTGGAAAGGCTGCAGGGAAAACGGACCCCTTCTAGATTGTTGGTGAGAATATAAACTAATACAACCACTATGGAAATCAGTATAGAGAGTCCTCAAAAAACTAAAACAAGAAATTCCACTTCACCCAAGTATTCACCTTCTAGGTATCTTCCCAAAAGAGTTAAAGACATCATGTTACAGTCATATATGCATACCGATGTTTATAGAGGCACAATTCATAATAGTCCAATCTTGGAAGCAGCCTGAATGTCCCCTAACAAGTGAATGAATAAAGAAAATATGGTATTTATACAAAATGGAGTAGTACTGTGCCATAAAGAATAGGGGTTGGGGATTTAGCTCAGTGGTAGAGCACTTACCTAGCAAGTGCAAGGGCTTGAGTTCAATCCCTGGCACCCAAAACAAAAGAATAAATTAGTAGGAAAGTGGATGCACCCTGAGACTATAATCTTAAGTGAACTAAATCAGAAACACAAGCTTAAATATTTCAGAGTTTATCTTAAACAAGGAACTTAAAATATAAATAAAGAGCAAAATAAAAGATAGATAATAGGAAATAGGGAGATAGCTCTTTTGCAGATGGGAAGGGGATCAAGAGATAGAGGGATGGGGAGAGAGAAGAGAAGAAGCTGATAAAAAAAAGAATTAAGATGTGTTATGTATGTGCATCAACTCCCCACGAGGAATTTGATCATTATGTACTGCAAACACACTAATAAAAAAATAAAAATTGGAGAAAAAAACAAATAAATAGCTCCTTGGAGGAGGTTAGTCACTGGGGCCTGGCCTGGTTCATCTCTCCCCTGCTCCTTTCACTCCCTGCTCTGCCGCCAGGCCACGAGCTGTTTCTCCTCTGCCAGGCCGCCCTGCCTTGGGGTCAGCCAACTATAGACTGAGTTTGATCCCTGGCACCCCCCCCAAAAAAAAGATGAGAATTCAAATCACTACACCAATTTGAGTCCAATTTATAAATTTTCAAATGCATGCACCCTGAAAAGAAGACGTTCTTCTATGGTTATATCATAAAAAGACACCGGTGAGTCTAATCACAAGACACATTCTGTAATTGACTCTCCTGGACAGTTTAGCAGGAAGGCGGACTCTAACGTTGTTGCTAGCTGTGTGAGCCCAGCTCAGTTAACAAGTGAAACTAACTAGGGGTTAAAGACATACCCGGTTCTCTGGTCCCATCAACACAAAATTCCTGGCTACGCTGCTATGTAATTTCATTGAAATTATAGAGCTTTGTACTCTGTTGTAACAAGGTTGTATGTATCAACAGTTCGTTATTTTTCAAGCCTGATTGATGTTTCACGGCATGAGTACTACAATTTGTTCCACCATCGCTCTTTTGCAGAGCCCTGTTCTTCAGCTTGGAGACTTCCTGGGAGGTGCCTTCATCCGGCCAATGGGCCTTGTGCTCCGCCAGCTTCCCAGTCGGAGCCTGCCCGCCGACCTTCCCCTCTGGCAGCTGCGGGAGCTGGGACAAGAGTCGGGGACGTCTCGGACGGGACCCCACCAGTGCGGCTGTCAGTCTTCCCTTTCCCGAGCTGGCCACCAGCTGGCTGGAAATGGACTTTTCTTAGTCCTGCTCGGCCTCTCAGTCTTGTACTGGGAGCTGCTGGCCTACGGGCTCCTCTAATTTGGCCCGGACTTATTCCAGCCCACCCTCGGCCCCAGTTCTTTGTCTTGTTCTCTTCCAGGACTCGTCTTTCTGATTGGGAGTAGGCAGACTCACATTCTTCTTCTTCCTGGGTTTGTCCTGCTTGGGGCTGCCCCCATTCCGCGAGGCCCTGGCTGGTGCCATGTCCAGGCTCTTCAAAGACTGCCCGAAGTCCCCTGTGTCATATTGCTTGGGTATCTTTTTGATCTTCCGCAGGCCGCCCTCTTCAGGCTCTGGGATCTCCCTACAGGACCTTGCTCTCAGGCCAGCCCCGTCTGGGGGCACCATGGTATCAATTCCTGAGTCTGAGGACGAGGCATCACAGATACCAAAGGAGTGACAGGGCCTCTTGCTGGCAGGCATGTAGGACTCGCTGTCATGGGGCCCTGGGACCGCTTAGCGGCCCTCTTATCTGTGGAGCTAACCCTGCTGAGGTACCAGGCTGACAGAGGGTCCTACTCCAGAGGGTCTGAGTGGACAGAGAGTCACACTCCAGGTCTGTGGACAGCTTGGAGCTGTCCACTACATACTTGCCACTGGCCATGGGGCAGCCACACTGCCGGGGCTGGCCGGTGGCCTTGGAGCTGTACTCCAGTGCGCCCCACCTGCCTTGCCCTGACATTTGGGGTATTTCATTATGAGACACCGGACTCATTTAACCTTATGTTAGCAGGTTTCCCTTTATACTGCTCGGGCAGGAGAAGTTAGGGTGTCACCTAGTTCTACCAGGTAGGGCTCGAAATCCAAGGGCCCAGCATGGCCTCCTGGGGATGGAGCGGCTCCTCATTGCTGCCGGTGGGGGTGGGAACTGCAGCTCCTACTAGGCTTCTGCCCAGGCCTCCCTAGGCAGCAGAGGCAGGAGTGTACTGCCACTTCCCATGTGGCTTCCGCTCACTTGCGGTGGGGTACTGACCTCCACTAGGCCTTCTCCTCACCACACCTGCAACTCGTTACCGGGTCGCCCACACTGTCCACACTGAACTGCAGGCAGGAGTGGAAGGCTTCTTTACAGCCCGGCGAGGAAGCCCCGACTCTCTACTTACCCTCCCTCGTGCCACCCAGCGGATGAGGTGGGTTCTTCTTACAGTGTCAGGGAGGAGAGAGATCTAGGCTCCCAGCAGGCCTTTGAGAGGAACAGGCAGAGCTGACGGTTCATTGTGTTTGACTGGAGTAGAACGGTTATTGCCTAAGAGTTTTTCTGTTTTAACGGGCCGCCTCTTTCCTGGGCCTGGGACATGACCGGCCAGAGAGACACAGCTTTGTTTGTGTTTGTTTGTTTGTTTGTCTGTGCCTGTGTTTCTAAATTATTGACTCCTCCAGCACCAGTTCTGGGAAATATTAGATAAGAAGAAAAAACTCACTCCTGTGTCATTCCATGAGTCATAATCGGTCTACCTTCTTCTTACCAACTTTCAGAACCCTCGTGTGTTTATTTTAAAGATAATGTTTCTTCATGGGAAAAGGAGGAAAAACTTCCGACTCTTTCAGGAAGCAAAATCTCCTTATGCATTTGTCAAACTTTCAAAAATATACTGGGCATGATGACTCATACAATCCCGGTGCTCAGGAGGCTGAGGCAGGAGGATCAAATCAGGGGCCATCCCCAGATACATAGCGAGTTCAAGACCAGGCTGAACTACAGAGCAAGACCCTGTCTCCAAAAACCTTTTTTTTTGGTTAAACAGGAAGTTGGCTAGTTAGGGTTTTTAATAAATGTACGTTTGTTATTACTCACATAATAAAAAGCTCACGGCATATTACATTTAGCGCTCACCCACTTGGAGCCTCACCAGGAGGCAGAACTACGCTGCTAAGAAAGGTGACTTAGTGGCTGGAGCTCAGCCATCGGCCACTAGAGGGCAGAGTAGGGCAGCAGCAGCCCCGCCAGCTCCCCACTCCACCCGAGCAGAGGTCTCCTCCTCTGGAACCTGCAGGTGGCCTCTGGTGATCCTGGACTCCTGAGCTTCTTCAGGCTGCACCCGTTTCTCAACAACAAGATATTTTTTCCAAGAGATTAAAAATGGCAGATTTAAGACCAGCAGCAAAATGCAGCCTTTCTGGGAACTCGTATCAAGGCACCCAGAAGACAACCTGGTGAAGAAAAGATCTCTGGGAATTAGGAGAAAACTAACAGAAAGACTAGAAACTGCGGAGAAGCTGGATAAATGATGCACGATACAGAGAAAAAAACAAAGCACTGTGCAAAGTTCACCCCAGCTCCCGGGAGAAGGACCAGAGAGGTGCAGGAGCGCCAGGAGCAACAACAGACAAGGTCTCCCGTACGAGCCCCAAGCAAAGCCCACAGTTACAGTAAACTGCAAGAAACTCCACAAACCACATTTGTGGAGTTTCACTTCAAAAATGGCTCCTTCCCTTCGGCATGCTAAAGTTGGAGAACAAACCCAGTGTGGCACCTGCCATATTTGAGAGTGTTTAATCAGGAGCCGTTCGGAGAAGGAATTAATTGTTTAAGACTGAGCTACAGAACAACTACAAAGTTACTGCACTTCGGAGTTCCTGGGGTCACTCTAGCACAGTGACTCGGTGGGAGATGGCCACGGAAGACCATCATGGAGAAGGCCTGCGCTAGACACAGACCCCTGAGAAGTTTAAACTCAGGCCAGGAAAGACACAGAGGACTCAACCTCCAAGTTGAGAAGTCACGCTGGTCCGACGTGGCATTCAGAAGGAGCGGGCTCCGAAAGTGCTGACGTTAAGTCCTGTGGACTGACTGATACTTCCCCTGCTGCCCCACTGCCTACATCCAACATGCAGCTCAGCGAACTGTTCGTTTTCCTCATTTTCCAACACTTCAGGTTGGACACGTACCACAGCCTGGGATGTACGGAGGGGTCTTCCCAGCAGGGGGCGCACCTCACCAACCAACGAGCTGTAAAGCGATGCAGAGAAAGCCAAGACTTCGAGTGCACTGAGGGACACAGAAAGTGGGGGATGCGAAAGTGAATACAGCCTTAGGGCAGACACCGCTGACTAGCCACACCCAGCAGGAAAGGCAGGCAGGATTCCACATTCACTCACTAAAACATGAGTGTAGAAGCAGTAAAGGTCTTAGTAGCGGCTCACTACCCCCCCCCCATATCTGGTGGATTCCAATACTGCAGATCCTGGAAAGAAACTACTACTCAAAACACAGATGAATTATTTGGGACTCATTTCTTTTTTCTTTATTAGTTTTTGGGGGGTTGAGAGGTTTTTCTTTTTTTTACTTTTTTTTTTTTTTTTTGAGGGTGCTGGGGATCGAACTCATGGCTTCGTGCTTGCTAGACAAGCACTCTACCTCTGAGCTAAACCTCCAACCCCTTTTTACTCATTTCTTTATTCATTTCTTTATTTTCCATTTTCCTCTCTGTTTTCTTTCTTCTTTTTCTTGTTTGTTCTTTTCTGTTACTTTTATCTAATTCTATTTTCTTTTACTCCTTAGTAAAATCCTTTATCTCACTTTTCTCTCCTCCTTCTTATCTTTCTTTTCTTTAATCTCCAAATTTTACTTCTTCATTTCCCCTGTCCCCACCCCTTCTATCTTTACTAGCATTACAAGGAAGCTGTACTACTCTTTAGATATTTAGTCGACTCTATGCTGTAATTGTTGAATTCTTTTCAATTATTAATAGTGGTATACAGTAATTGATGCATTTAGTACATATTTACTGTATGCCAATATTTGATTTCTCTTTATATCTATAATTACAGATCTCTTCTATTGTTAAGCCTGGTACAGTGGTAGCTTTTATTTGTTCTTATGATACGTCAGTATTCAACTTGCATTTGACTTTGTTATCATTGCTGATTTTGTTGTTATTGCCAGGGTGGCATAGATGTTGCTATTAATTCGCATTTATTGTATGTCAATATCCGGCTTGTCTTTGTGTCATCAAAAATACTGTGATTTATTTCCACAGAACTGGGTGCTGTACAAATTACAATGCACTCTCCCTTCCTCAAATTAACAGAGATGATTTGATCTTGTGTCAGAAGTAAAGATCTATAATTAGGCAGGCCCAGAGTGCATCACTAGAAAGTGGACACTAACTAAGGAGATTTCCATGCTACTAACAAAGTTTTTCCACTTGAATTGACCCACAACCTTTAGAGCACACACATACACACACACACGCACACACACACACACACAGAGCACAATAGAAAGATGAAAAAACAAAGCAACAAAATACCTCCAGAAATTTTCAACTCCCCCAAAGCTTATCCATGGGACATTGATGGGGAGGAAATCAAAAGCCAAACAGCTGAATTGTATTAAATGATAATACAAGTCACACACACACACAAAAAATAACCCCAGACCAATAAGGTGCTGGTTGAGCTCAAAAATGATATAACTAAACAGATAATGGACTTAATAAACAAAATGATCAGTGAGCTTACAGAACACGCCCCAAAAAAGGTAGTGAGATAAGCAAAATGATCTAAAATGTGAATGACCAGTTTAGCAAAGAACTGGAGTCCATGAAATGTGTCTGCATAATTTCTGTGATCTGCTTTGTCATTGACTTCTAGTTTCCTTGAACTATGATTTGATAATATGCCTGGGATAAGAAACCACAGAAATTATGCAAACACATAGAAACTGAATAATACACTCTTGAATAATCAATGGGTCATAGACGAAACCAAGAGAGAAATTAGATAGTTTCTAGAATCAAACAATAATGCCAACACAACATACCAGCATCTATGTGAATGCCCACGTTAAAAAAAAAAAAAAACCATAGAAAGCTGAAGTAAATAACCTAATAATGCACCTCTCAGTCCTAGGAAAAACAAGAACAATCCAAATTCAAAGCTAGTACGATATAAGGAAGAATACTATTAGACCCTTCGGAGCAGAAATAATGACATTGAGACTAAAAAAAAATACCAAGAATCAACGAATCGAACAGCTGATCATTCAAAAGAATAGACAAAATAGACAAACCCTAGCCAGTATGATGATTTTGTGGGCTCACACACAGCACCTCCAAGCCAGCCCACCTCACCCACCACACTCTTCTCCAATATTCTATCTGAAGAGTCTTTCCAAGGCACACGCTAGCTCACATCAACCTGGGGACAAAACTAGGGTGCCGAACACAGCCACACACAATATGTCACAGGCAACAGAAGAGGGCAGGAGTAGGTGTTTGAAGGGCTGGGCTGGTCACTAATGAGCCAGAAACCACAGCACCCAGTATGTAAATCTCCAAGGGCAGTCAACACTGTCCCCGTTGTGGCTGTTGTCTTTCTTTCAAGGAAGTAGAAAAATATCTGCAGCTTTAATCCAGAGCACCTGCCTCTTCCAGAGCAGGCCCAGAATCTCAGGCCATGTTTATGTGAATGCATGTGCACATGGCTGCAAAAGGACTTTGCTTCTACTAGTATGCCTTTCTTTGGGGGTGAGTGGAAATGGACATGAAGAAGCAAAGAGGCAGCTCTTTCCAAGTGAGCTCTCTCAATTTCTTCCTTCGATGGGGCCAGCCTCACTCCTTGGAGATCCAGGACAGACACCCCCTCATGACACTCCACCTGGAAGAAGGGCATCAGCATTCTGATGTACACTACTGTTTCCTCCTGTCCTCGTGCAGTATCAGATGGGAGACAGCAAAAATGACGGTGTCACAGTCTAGAAGTCCAGCTGAAGCAGAGTCACCTTCTGTGGTGGACTTATTATTGTGGCCAACATGAGCAGGAAGGCCCAGCTGGACTGAGGTCGTGTGGTTCGTTCGGGGCGTAGAAGATCCACCTGAGGACTGTGGCCGACAACACAAAGGAGAACAGGAGCAGAAGATACTGCCAGCTGTTTCCCAGGAGAAGCTCTGTTGGTTCTCCTGAAGGGAACTCTGCCATTCTCATCTCAGAGGGAGCTTAGGTCCTTGCTGTCATTGAGGATGACTGCTATTCACTTTGGGGAACTCTGTTCTTCATTTCTGCTGCGAGCATCGTATCCTGGCTCCAGTAAACATTTCTTCAGCCTTTTAGTGCAGACACGGATGTACATGGGACATTGCTGTGGGCTCTCAGCCCTTGATTGGATCTTTTGGGTCTTCAGTGCATACACAGACATTCTGCACTCTTCCTGAATTTGGTTTATGTGCGAATGCTGTAACTTGTACTTGTCCTATATTAAATCTGCTCTCTTGCAAACCACTGACTCTAGAAAAGTAACTAATACACCTACCTTGGACTCTACTGTGACCAGTGGATTGGAAATAGAATATTGAATCACAGACTTCAAGATGGATATCGGACACAAATATTTCCAAGCCAGGTAGGGAAGACACCATCCCTCAAAATTCTGCCATTGTGTTCCTGACATGAATGAATGATTCCCTGTACATTACTGATGTGTGAGCAACACACCCCAAAAAACAGGTTGGTTAATTGTGGCAAATAAAAATCAAAAATGTTTCCGGAAATGTTAGACTGGAGGAACACTGCTAAGGTAGCTTAGCAATAGCACTAAATATGATTTATAAATGTGCATTTAAGGTCTCTCCCCTCCACGAGCAATGTAGAATTTATTCTGAGAACCTGATTGGGGGGATCAAATGGGAAGCAGCTTCAGTGATGAGTTCACCGAGATGTTCCCCATGATTTATGTCTACTGTTCTTATAAAGTGAATCTAAGAATTCCCTCAGACTGTCTTATTGACACTCTAAACCAATAATAACCCAATAAACCAATCTTATCAGTGTCCATCATGGACACTTTGTGGAATCGTAGACCCTGGCAGAGCTTCATAGATGTTTCCAAGACATCCTTTGCCTTCCAAGAACCCCGTACATGTTAAGAATTTCAACCACTTCTCAGCGATCCATCTTATGTTACAACAAACACCACAGCTCCCATCCCTATCAGGCATTGCTCTGTGTAGCCTCAGCCTGCTTTATGTAGTCATCTGCTTACACTGTTCATCTCAGATCTCCAATTTATGCCCTTAGGAAATGTGTCCCTCACACAGCCAGCTCACCTCTCCCGTTCCTACGTGCCAGCCCCCGGTGTAAAGGGTTACCTCCTACACAGAACCAGAGATCTTCTTACCTTCGTTGAACTCTGTTTAAAGATTTTAGAAAAAGGTTGAATCGACATAAAGAAAACTCTCATGCATGCGTATATATCATTTCAAAATTATATTTATACTTTGCAGGTGAACACTGTGAATGTTATTGGGGTCGGAATTTACCATTTTTCAGTAGTATACATTTTTCCGAAGACCATAAAATGAATGTGTCCATTTAATTTTTTTAAAAATCAAATAATCTATAATATCCAGACGGGTAGAAAGAAGAAGTGTTGTTACACTTCTCCTCTGCAATCCCAGGAGATAATTGCTAAGCACAGTTTGTGTAGGTTTTACAAAAGAGTCTGTATATATACACACATACAATCCATTGCAATGAGATCAGGAGATCACCCCTGGTGTACTGTTCAATGACCAGCATTTCCCCACTTTCCTGTGTCTATGCAGAAACCTACTTCTCTTATTGGCAGCTTCATGCATCATTGTAAAGCCTTATCAAAATCAGCTTACCCAAATGCCTATTCAGTTATTTTTCACTTTTTAAACAGCACTTTAATGCACAGTCTTATATCTACATCTGGGCACACTTATCCACTCATCTCCAACCCTAGGATGGTCTAAGGAGTGTTCCCCCACCCGCTGAACCCAGCATTCTCTGCATGCAAGTTGCTTCCATTAGGTGGCCTTACTCCCAGTGTCTAATCTGAAGTTCAGGTAAGTACAGGAGCCCTGAGTTCAAATCCCAGCTCTGCCACTTACTGTCACAAGCCAGTTACTTTACCTCTGTGCACACAAGTTTTCTCACTACAAAATAGAGGACAATATTAATTTCTAATTCCTAGAGTCTTGGGGATAATTAAACATGGTGATCCGTGTACAATGTCGGCACTTTGTAAGTGCTCAGTAAGTGTCCACCTTTATAACTAATATTGCTTATATCTCTGCAGAGAAAATCACTTTCTGTTCTCTTTAGGAGCCATGTTAGCTATGTTCTTCATCAGCTATTCTGCACACTTAATTTCCACTTGCCAATTTCTCTCTTCTCTCTGCTTCATCTTCTCTACCTCCCCTCTTTCCTCATCTCCTGGTGAGACCATCGCTGATTCTGCTATTCAAGCTGACTGGCAAAGCTTCCAGTGACAGAATCAAACATACCTACCTCCAATCTTTGCAATTACATTTACAGTTTCTCTTGTAAAACTTACTAGTGTAACGGTCGCTATTAATTATTGGTCTATTATAATTTATCACCTCTGGTCTATTTCAATTTTCAATTATTCGTTTTTCTCATTTATTCTGCAAATATCTGTTGCATTTGCCAAGTGAAGACACTGGACTGGACCTCCCAAATAAAAGGCAAATAAAACAGCAAACGGCTTACAGTCCAGCAGGAAAGATAGACTCCGACTAGGTAAGAGCAATCGAGTGATCGAGACCTACTGGCCTTGTCTTTGTACTCTGCAAAGTCAAGTCACCTGGTGGAGATGATGAAAGAGAAAGTCTCTCTGAGGTTGCATCTTGAAAGACAATCAGCTGGTTACTATTTAACCCAGGTGAGCAAAGAGGTTCCTGAACAAAGGATACATTTTGTTAAAGCTGGAGGCCAGGGTAGAACTGTAAGAAGTTTACCTTGGTGGGAACAGTGTGTGGTCGGGGATGGAAATGGAAGGTTAAGCAGGAAACAAGATGTAATCAATGAAGCTGGACTCACAGCAAAACAAGATCTTCAGTATTTTTGGTGAAGTTACTATAGGAACACCAAGGCACACAGTGATTCCCTGGTAGCTCCCTGGTAACCGTTCAGCTTGGTGAGACCTAAACTCTGCCTGACCTGTGACAATAGACCAATCATTCAAGTCTACTTTTATCCTCTGTTCTGCTTCGTTCTTGCTACACATGTAACCCATGACTCAATTCCAGAATACATTGCAAAGATATGAGCAATGGTTTGATATGTACTTAATCTGCCTTTTTTGAAACAATTCATAGCAAAGGAGAAGTTCACACAGGAAGACATTCTCTATTTACTATCCTGAGAGGCTAATGAATTTCCTCATTACAACTGAATAAAGTTTATCTTTTGTGAAAGTCCCCTACTCTCACCCTAGGAGAAAGTATAAAGAAATGGTTATTTTTTAAATTCAGCTGGTTGTCTTCAAAATTTAAATTCAATCTATGTTTTAAATGAATAAATTATAAGCAGTCTAGATGTGGTAGGCCGCTGAAGAAAGAAACCATCATCCCTAAAAACATGATTTTCTAGAATATTAGATCTCGCCTAAGAAAACAAACATTGACTGTCCGAGCAGCCCAGAGCCTTCCGCACCTGCTCAAAAAGGGGGTTAAGCCTTAGCAGCTGAGGCAGGGCTTGTTCCTCTTTGGTGAGATGGGTTTTTGTACAGCAAGACAGTGGAGAGCTATCACTGTGGTGGACGTTTGGCCAAGGGACCAAGCTGGAAATCAAACGTAAGTAGAATCCAAGCTCTTCTCCCTTCATTTCTGTGTCTCATGGTCTCTGTGTCCATGAAGTGATTTCTCAACTGACTCTGAAACCAGGTTCTGACATCCTCAAGGGCACAGAAAGAGTCTGTAAGCAAACTTTGAGAATTGATTGTACATTTTCTGTAAGAAGCAAGATTTGGTCATTTAGTGCAAATAATTTTTCTAAGTGATAGTTTCAAAAACTTACTGGGAGAGTAAAAGCAGGCTGCAGGCACAGCCTTGCTCAATGGTAGGAAGGGAAACTCAGTTTTTGTATAGGAAAGACGATAAGAGGAACCACTGTGTGTACACGTTCGGCTCAGGGACCAAGTTGGAAATCAAACGTAAGTATCTTCTTTTTCGACTAATTCTTTGCTGTTTTTATCTGATTAGTTTGCTTTTTGTTGCTTTCTTGTGTTTTATGGTTAGTTGATGGCAGGGATGTTACAAATTTCATTCCCAGGTTAGGTACAGAGGAGGGACAATTGCTCCATGGGATGGTGGCTGTGACTAATTCTTAAGATTTCTGAATCAAAAGTGCTTAGTTGGGGAAGGGGGCTTGCCACCCAGCTAGGGAGGTTTTTGTAAAGGGAGAAGTTAAAGCGAATCACTGTGATTCACGTTCGGCGGCGGGACCAAATTGGAAATCAAACGTAAGTAGATTTTTGGTCAATTATTTATGAAGCTTTAATCCTGTCACACCATTTGTGTGAGTTAGTGGTTATTTTGGTTAAATGAACCATTCCTGGTGACCTGACAATAAGTAGAAGAATACCAGAAAATAGCCAACTTAAAATCTGAACAAGTAGATTGTTAGGTGTGTGAGGAGAATAAGATGAGTGGGAAAATGGGGAAAAAAGTGGCTGTCTTTCTCTGAATTGGCCTCCCTGGTCTGATCAGCCTTGAAGGAAGGTTTTTGCTCAGGGGTAAATGTTAGCGTCATCACTGTGAATCACGTTCGGTGGAGGGACCAGGCTGGAGATCAAACGTAAGTGCATTTTTCTAATCCCTTTTCTTATAAAGTTGTAAAGTTTAGGAGGTTTTTCTGTTTGGGGTATGAGTTGGGGTCAGTTCTGGAGGGAATGAATTTATTCCCAAAATCAGATGAGGAAGGGACCGAAAGTCTGTTCATCTCAAGGAAGAGCAAAGAGTTGTTCAGTTGAAGGGCCATCTAAATTGCCAGAGTTTTCTGCTGATCCATCTAGTGAGATTAGCAACAAAAAAAGATTTCTGAAGGGAAAATCAGTAAGTTGTGTGGCTCATCGTCAGTGGCAATAGGACAAGACTGGTGATTAAATGTAAGTAATTTTTCTGTGTTGCGTTCTGAAATGTAGGTCTACATTGCCAGTAGTGTTGACCTTTAGAGGCTGAAGTAGGAGTTTTATGGAGATAAAAGCACTTCAGGTTTATTATCAGTGGCAAAAGTTAGACTCAGCTCCAACAATGAATTTGGAGACAGAAAGATTAAACTGGGCTAACTTGAATGACTAAAAGAAAAAAATATCTGTAGTTGAAAAGGGGACTCTTGGAGCTGCAAAGAACAAAAGTAAATTCATTTTATTGAGTTTTACCAAATAGTATGTTGTTTTTGTTTATTATGTATGACATAGAAAAGTTGAAAGATGTATTTCTTAGTCTGTTTTCTCCTTTGCCTGATAATTTTATAAGACAACTTTTTTAAAAAGTAGCAGCATGCTATAAAAAAAAATCAGCCGAAAGTTAGAAAGATGTAGCTGTTTACAATGTAAAAGACATGACTTAGTTAAGAATCAGCAGCAATGTCAATTTTAGAGTTTAAAATGAGCGATAAATGGGCAAAATGGAGATTCTATAAGAATAAGACCTTGACATATAATTCCTTTTTAAAAATCTAATTTCTACATTAAGGTAAAGTTGAAATGATCTCTTATCATAATGGTAGAAAAGCTAAGTTTCATAGAAACTTATTTTAGATAAAAGAAAGAAAATAATTAGATTTTTAGAATGTCCATGGGTTTGTAGGAAAATTTTTAAAGGACGTGCTCTATTATTTCCCCCAGTTATTGCTTATCTGTGTTTTTATACCGCCAAGGAGGCCATGGCGCCGCTAGCGTGGTCCACAGACCTCATGGCGGTCTTTGTCATGACTCAGTGACCCTGGTGGCTGTGCCGTGGCAAGCCTGTGACAGTTCGCCCGGCCGCTAAAGGCCGCGGCAAACCCGCCTAAGCCTGCGGTGCTCTGCAGCGGCCAACTCTCCTAATGCACAATGATATGGACAATGCCACTAACGCAGGAGGATAGACACGGCAGGCATTAGGCTAGCAGGGGAAAACCCAGGAGGAAACTTATTTATCAAATATTTCAAAAATAAAATTCACATTTGTTATTATAGCCCTTATTGAAAATTTCTGAATAAGAGACTATAACAGAAAACTATTTTTAGTGATGTGTCACTTTATCAAATTCACCTAAATAACAAAAGCTCAATATAAAGAAAAAAATATATTGTCTATAACTCTTTAAGATAAAATTCACGCCAGCAAAAATTGAATTTAATGCCAGCAATGTAGCCATTCGGGTCTTGGTCAGTCCACTTACTGAGTTCACATCGAATAGCATTAAAACACAGTAAGTGATAAAAAGTTGGGGATGTTTTTAATTTTCAAAAATTTAACTGTTTGTGTAGGATTATATTTAGTTCTACAAAATATTTAATCATATATAAATGTGATTCACAAAAACATATAAATGTATTTTCCAATACTCTAACTCTGTGAGAAAAATTGTGATCTTGCTATTTAGTCTCATAATATCTAAAATAGTTTAATAATTTGTTTCTGTTGTAGTCGATGTTATTTCCCACCCCCGCCCCACTTGGTTTCAAAACCGATACTTGAGAAGGATTAATTTGGGCTAAAAAACTTGCCAGGACTATTTTAGGACTCTTTTAAAATTCTTTTGAAACCATTCTTTAGAACTATTTTTTTTAACTGTTTTAAATTACTTTAAAACTACTTTGGGGTCTTTTAAATATTCTTTTAAAGAATTTTAAATTCTGTTAAATGAAATATCTTGAAATAATTTCCACATTAAATACATAACAGTTAAATACTTTAGAGCCAGGAGGAAAATTTAAAGCTATCAAGAATTCACCCAGATAGGAGGAACTTCATAGAATATTTTCCTCTGCTTATTTTCCAGAGATCACATAAGATTTGGGTGCAAAGCCTACTTTATACGATTATTTAAGAAAAATTAGTAACAAAAGTTTAAAGAGAAGAAAAAATCAAAGAAAAAAATTCAGTGTCTTATGTTGAATTTCTAGGTTCACCTTGAGGTTGGCTTTATTTTTAAAAACCTGCTCATGTATCTGTTGACTTCGCCTAACAAAGAATTCTTGGTTTTGCATTTTAATGATTGCTTTCCCACCTCAGCTCTTGCTTCCCCACAGAGGGGGATTTCCAGGCCAGCTGGCAGCTGCTCAAGGTCAGAGTGTAGCTCCCGGTTCCTCCCAGGCAGGTGGCCAGGGCTCCAGCTGACCCTGCTGGTCTGGCTGAAAGCTGCCCAGGTGGTTACAGACCACCAGGCCTGGGCTCCCTCTGAGGGCTTGGAGAGCAGTGGGAGAGTCGCCGGCCTGATCCCAGAGAGCGAGGGGCCAACACCCACCCAGCCGCAGAGGCAGAGACCGGAGCTGTCCCCGCGTGCCAGGGGGAGCCCAGGGGAGCTTGATTCCCAGCACAGTCACAGGGGGAAGTAGGCGCAGGACAGCCAACCCCCTGCTGCCTTTTCTTCTCCTGTCTAGAGGGGCCCAGACCTGGGTTGACTTCTAAGCTCAAGGGACCCTGTTTTCTCTGCCTCAAACAATGAGCCATTGCAGCTGGCAGAGAACAAGAAAAGCTGAGGTCAGAAAAGCAGGCAAAGGGTCCTCAGAATGGCGACAAAGCGTTCAAGTACAATCTGGAACTTTCTTAAGGGAAGAAAGAGTTAGGGAGGAACTCTGTGCTTCCCGGCCTGGCTGGTGCTGCTGCTGCGCCTGGCCAGTGTGCACTGCTGTGTGTCTGTCTCTATGTCACCACCCACGGTGCACCCTAGAGGCGGCCTGCCCGGTGACTTAGACCACCCTCTGTGCTTCCTTCTCAGGGAGTGTGGCTCAGCCAACCATCTCCGTCTTCCCGCCATCAAGTGAGGAGGTGAATTCCGGAAGTGCCTCACTCGTGTGCTTCATCAATAAGTTCTATCCGAGAGACATCAGCGTCAAGTGGAAGGTGGATGGCGCTGTGCAGTCCAGCGGCATCCAGGAGAGTTTCACGGAGCAGGACAGCAAGGACAGCACCTACAGCCTCAGCAGCACCCTGTCGCTGACCGCCACGGAGTACAACCGGCACAACATCTTCACCTGCGAGGTCTCCCACCAGAGCCTGTCCTCGCCCGCCGCCAAGAGCATCAACAGGAACGAGTGTTAGAGCGAGAGCGGAGGCTGCCGGGCACTGCGCCTGCCCCTCACCGCCCAGCCTCGAGCTCCCTCCCGCACCCCCGCCCTTCCCCAGAGGGACTTGCCCTGCTGCGGGTGCCCAGCCCTCTCCCTACCTCCCGCCCTCCCCCTCCCTGGCTTTCATCATGCTGATATTTGGGGGAAGGAAGGAATAAAGTGAATCTTTGCACCTGAGAACACTCTCCTGATTCCTTTTTTTAAGGTTATACGTTGTTTTTCCGGTTACCCCATTTCTTCTCTAAGGGATTAGATACTCATTATCCTAAAGTGCACCAGCATCCTCATTCTACCCTGCCCTACTGCCCTTTGCAAGACACTCCTCCTGGAGACCACCTGCCACCTGTGGACAACCCCCCCCCCCCCCCCCGCCATTGTGGGAGAAGCTCCCTTCCTTATTTTCCCTCCTCAGCATATCACACAGTCCTTAAGAGTCACATGCCCTTTGGTCCAAGTCAGCCTACCCTGAGAATTTAACACAGCAAGTTTTTCAGAGGAAGAAATCAGCTAAGAGAGTCATCCTTTCCAACATGATATGCAATACTACAATAATGAAAACAGCCTGGACGAGCATGTAATGGGTGAATGTCTAAATCCATCACAGGAGCAGACCTAATGGAATATCGCACCTTCATTGTATTTTCAAATGTGTATTGAGGGGTGACTCCTATTTGCCAGTGATGATACTGAGCACTTTCTACAATCTAATTTCATTCTCATAAACTGTGAGGTTAAATGTGTTCATTAAAATGTTGGGCAGTTTCTGTAAATCTAAAAGATGTACATTTGCTAGACCCAGAAATCCCACTCCTAAGTGACTAGGTGTCCTTGTCCACCAAAAAAAAAAAAAAAAAGTATGCAACAATGTTCAGAGAAACCTCACTTATAAAGCCAAAAACTGGAAATATCAAATGTCCACTCACAACAGAAGAGGTCATTAAATTGTGGTATAGTTACAAGTGAGCTCCTTTTCAGTAAGGAGAACTACAAACTCCAACTATCTCTAATAACAGAAGTGACTGTCATAATATGACATAAGCAAAAAAAAAAAAACATACACAAAAGAGATATTCTTATGTTTTCATCCATATAAAGTTAAAAAGTAGGTAAAAAAAAAATTAGAAATTGGGAAGAGGGTTACGTATGGCTGGGGATAGGGTGAGGTGGTCCTGGGAGAAAACCAGAAAGGGCATCTGATGTTTTGATAATATCCTAACTCCTCAATGTGGGGCATCACTTTGTGAAAATATATTCAGTTGTACAATTAGCATCTGTGCACTTTTCCATACACGTCTGTATATATCTTATACTTCAAAATAAGTTCATGTAACAATATGCCCAGTTTACAGGTAAGAAATGCTGGGAGGAATGAGTCATAGGCCAAGGCCAGATGACTGGTAAATGGGGGCCCAGGATCAAACCTGAGCCTCCCTATCTCGGCTCTCTTCAGCCTCATACATCCCGCCTTTTGAAGCTCCAGGCACTGCACAGAATGGGGGTCAGGAAACAAGCTATCTCCCTGCTCTCCTCCTCCATCCACCTAAGTAGGCATACATACATAACAATAGAACGGAACAGGCTGGGGATTTAGCTCAGTGGTTAAAGTGCTTGCCTCACAAACACAAGGCCCTGAGTTCGATCCCCAGCACCGTGCTACGACATGTCCCTACCTACAGCAGTCCACAACACAGTAGGAAAGCTTGAAGCTTCCCAATAGTGGTTAGAAAAAACAATTAATGTTTGGTGTCACAAGATCGAGGCATCCAACTGCTGACCTGTTGTCTCTTCCTGCTACCCCCATTGGCCACCCACATCACCCTGAGTAACTTCAGGCACAGGATCTCTCCTTTACTGTCAGTAAGACAAAGAGCTGCATTTGTGACCCTGAAGTCCTTTTCTAGCTATAATATCTAGACCTCAGAGTGGAATCCTCTGTGGCTTCAAGTGAGCCGTAGCTTACCACTTACTCTCTAACGAGTCCTTGAATGAGTCAATAAATTGAATATATTCTTTTGGAGAAAATGAAAGGGAGAAGACAGGATGATGGAAATTGAGAAGTGAGGGGAGATGGAAGAGGAAAAGAGGAAACAAAGGACAACTGATGGAGTAAAAGAAATGACACAGAAAGGGAAAGAGGAAGCAAGATAAATGCTCATTTGTTTGAATTTTATGCTGTGCATTGGTCCAGGCACTGACAACTCCAAGACCCGAACCTTTGGTCGTTTCCGTCTAACAACTCTCTTCGCTCTTTCTTGCAAGTGGACCTCTGATGAGCCCACGTGCACATCAGGACTCTTTATCTTCCCATAGCGGGTTCCACTTGGGCCAGTGCCTGTGCCTAGTACTTGCTGTGATCTAGAAATGTTAGTCACCATTAGTAATGAAAGAGTAGGTCCCTTTGACTATTATCTGATTTCCTCCTAGAACTTATTCTTCAAACATAATTCTTTCAGCTCAAAATGTCTGAACCTTAAATTAACTTATGTATGTTCTAGACCTGTGTGTCCATATGGCCTCCACTAGTCCATATGGCTACTGAGCTCTGGACATGAGTCTAGTCCTTATCGAGGTGTGTTATAAGTGTAAGGACACATGGGGGGCGGGGAGACCAAGATGGAGGGAAGAAAAGATATATCACGTACAGGTACAAATCAACTGTGATGAATGCGATTGTTATGCATATCTAAAATGTACCAATAAATCTTCTTGGTTCAATTAAAAAAAAGAACACACCAATATTGAAGGCTTAGTTCCATAGATACATATAAAAAGCTCATTAATAAATTTTATTTCATATTTTATGTTTTGATTACATGTTCAGACAGTAATATTCAGGCTAAATGGGGATAAATATATTATCCGGATTAATTTTACAGGTTTATTTTCATAATGTAGCCACTAGAAAACTTATATGTGGCTCACACAGTATTTATATCAGGCAGGACTGTCTAGATTATCCTCAAATACAAAAGGTGCCCTGGAAAGTGGTTGGGAACTTTACACAAAAGGGTTTCAGGACTTCACATTAAACTGGCCCACAGAGAAACAAGGAACCCTTTCCCTGAACTCACACCTGGCACCTGAGCAGGGATTAGAATAAATATTAATGGGGGAATTCGTTCTAGCCCAGACCCCTTCATTGCGCAGGTGAGAAACTGGCAGAGGGACCCGGGATACATCGGACTATCCAGTTCCAAAATGTGAAGCTTGTGTAACCTGACAATTCAGCTAATCTTTGTTACCATTCCGTCTCCAGAAAATGTTCTCAATCCTTTTGCTTACAAGTGTGCATATAGCCATTAGGACAGTGGAACCCTTAATTACATAATTGCACGGGAAGATAAATACACTTGGGCTCACAGTTTTATCTTTATATGTGAAATATTTTATGCAGTTAGAAGGAAGTAGACCTCATACTTTTATAAACTTACATAACTTGAACTATGATGTAGGAAATGGGAGGAAGATAAATCACTCCAATGTGCCCCTCGTGATGCTAGCAATACTGGAAAACATAAAGCAGTGTGAGTTAGAACCACAGTTCCTGCCACTGATGCTCTTACAATCTAATTAAACAATCGAGTGATATACAAGGAAAGTGAGCCAGTCTCTTAAACAATAACATTAGAGAGGCGGTTGGCTTGGGGAAATGGGAACCATAATGACCGCTAGTCTGGGGACCTGAATTCTCATGCATTCTTTCACTCAGTGAGTGTTGACTGAATGCCTAAAATGTTCCAGGCGCTGTCTAAGGTGCTGTCTTGGAGGCTGAGGTACAGCAAATTTTAAAAAGTCCTGAGGTGGATGTGTGTCCAGTATTCACAGCTCAGGGCTACAGGGATGAAGGGCAGGTCAAATAGGGTCACAGGAAGAATTTCTTTTGACTCCATGTGAGTTGAGGGCTAGTGGTTTTGAGTAAAAGTATGAGGTATAATATTACTTCACATATATATAGCAAGCTTCTCTGGAGCTCTGATAAGAATAAATGCTCAGGAAAAAATAGGGGAGGGGCCCAAGCAAGAGATGACACCATGCTGAAAGTCAGCCTGCCACGACCCACTACAGGGTGGATGTGGGGAAAGAGAGAAATAATTCACAGCTGAATCCAAGATTTTCAGCCCGAGGAATTAGAAGGATCAAGTTGCATTAACTGAAATGAAGAAGCCCGTAGAAGGCACAGGTTTGAGTGAAAAGACCAGGATTCACCTGGTTTTATCTTTGTGAATAGAATGAATTAAGAGTTAAGGTCCTTTCTTTTCCATATGGACATGTAACTGCTCTGACACCATTTGTTTGAATGACTTTCTTCCCCCTCATCAGATCGCTTTGGCACTTTTGTTGAAAATCTATTGGCATGATAAGTTGAAATTATATCTAAGTTCTCTACGTCGTTTCCACTGAGCTACCTGACCATCCTTATGCCCACACATGAGGTCTTCATTTATTCCACTTCAGGAGCTCTGTCTTGATCGCGGTAAGCCTGAGATGCCTGTTAGACAACAGATTAGGAGCGGAAGTGGGCCACTGGATTTAACCAGGGATGATTACAGATGAACTAGGTGAGAAGAGCAGTTTTGTAGACTAGCAGAGGCAAAAATCTGATCCAAAGGGGTTTAAAAGAAAATGGACACAAACAAATTGGAGACAGTGTGTGTGCACAGTTCTTTCGACTGGAAAAGAACTGGAAAAGGGAAAAGGAGAAATGGTAGGGAATAGAAATAAGTGGGTCTACAGAAGGTGTGTTTTCAATTGAGAGAAAAGACAGCAGTTTTGAATGTTGACGACAATGATCCAGTACAGAGGGACAATATGGTGCCACTGGAGAGAGAAGAGAAATGGCTGGAGCCAAGTCCCCGGGGTGGGAGAAGCATGGGTGGAGATGTCACCCTCAGCTAGACACAGACACTTCACCTCCACCGTGACAGAAGAGAGTGTCCAGGACGCAGGCACTGAGAGCTGACAGCAGTGCTGGGAGTTGCTCCCGGCTTCTCCAATGAACATGTATTGCTTTGATCTTGTGGACTTCGACATTTTGGAAGGACCTATGGATTAATGTAGGCAAGTAAAGACTCTAGGCAGGAAGAAGCTAAGAGAGGATGGAGAAGAAGAAAGATCTCATGACGTGATTTCCTTACCATGTTCCAGGCACTTTCCCCTTGGATCCACTTGCTGCCTCTTTCTAAAAAGATCCCCCAAAGACATCCCAACAAGAAGCCCTTAGTTTTTGGAAAGACCTGTTTCTCTGATGTCTCCCCACACCAGCCACTCTCCCCATCCTCTTTCCTATTCCTCCTGCTCCTTTCCCATTTGCAGATGGCATCCCTTCTCTGTCCCTCTCTCCTTCCCCTCTCCCTGCTTCTCTCTCCAGCTCCTCTTATCCTTGCTCCTCTTCATCTGCCTACTTAAGCTCTGCTCAGGGGTGAATAACCCTCATGACGCCTACCGTGTGGCTAGGGATTTTTCTGAGAAGGTTCATCTCTCAACCCTGGCTAGAACCTTTCGTATTCCTGAAGCCACAGGATTCTCCACATAGTGAGAAAAAAGAAATGACAGAGAGGAGGGAGGAAATGGAGTGAGGGAGGCAGAAGAGGAGAGGAGAATGACACTCAGTACTGTCACCTGTATGGCCACCTTTGATTCTCATCCCACACACTGAGGTGTTTCTTAGTAGTGCTAATGCATAGATGAAGCGTTGCGACTAAGAAAGTTTTCATAATGTGTTTAGGGTGACAGAGCCAGTAAGAGGTGAGATCACAGCTGGGCATGCTGGTGCACGCCTGTAATCCCAGCTACTCCACAAGCTAAGGCAGAAGGATTGAGAGTTCAAGCCTAGCGTTGGCAACTTAGTGACACCCTGTCTCAAAATAAAAAGACCTGTGGATACAGCTCAGTGGTAGAGCACTTGTCTAGTACATTGTGAGGCCCATGTTCAAGTCCCATTACTGGAAGAAAGAGAAAGAGGGAGAGGGGGAGAGGAGAGGGAGGAGATGGAGAAGGAGAAGAAAATCTGAAAGTATAAGAGCTTTTGTTTCACTATGGGCTTAAGAACAAACAAGAAAGAGCCCCCAGGCTGTGACATAGCAATAAAATATTAATGAACAATGTGGGAAACAGAATAAGCACAGAGAAAACCTCCTATAATATTCCTGCTGGCTCAGGACAATGCCAACTTGTAATAGGGTTTTACTCTGTGATAATAGCAGTGGATGTATGTTTCAACACTAATAAGCATCATGTCATTGAATCTTCCAACAGCTCCCCACCCCAGGTTACCTTGTATTACCACTTTTTATAGACAAGGAAGCTAAGATTTAGACAGCATGTCGTGTGTAATATCACATTACCAGCATGTCTCAGAATCAGGATTCAAATTCAGGTAGCCCGTTCAAGGGCCCTAATTCTAAAACTTAGTCTCTCAAGTGGTCTCTCAATCACTACGAGTCAGAGTTGCCAGCTTTGGAGGCAAAACATTGGCGCATTTTAGAGTCAAAGGGGGCTTAGAAATCAAGTCTGTCATTTAACCAATGAGGAAAGGCAAGAGGAGAGACTGAATCATCAGATGGCCTCATCACCTAGAGACACATTAGAGTTCTGAGACCAGTGTTCTTTCTACCTGTTAGGGTTTTATTAGCTGCAATAAGGAGTTACTTATAGACAACTCTGGGGAGGAATCCATGAATCACCACAAAAATGGAGAGTCGGCCAAACCTAAGATAACCAGGAGTATTAGTCTAGTTTGGAGAAATAACTCATTAAGCAAAGATCCTTCTTGGTGCCCCAACACCATCCACCATCTCGTCATAGTCCCCAGGCCCTCACAATGTCCAGAACTATCTCCACCCCAAACTGGTGATTGCCAAGTTTCATAGAGACTGACCTGAGAAGATTAAAAAAAAGTAATGCTACCTTTGGGGGAGAGTCCCAAAGACCAAGATAGCAATTGTCATAGCAACGGTCATACTGCTTTGGTCAGGGAGAAGACCCTTTGGGGAACCGAAAACAGAAGCTTGAGCACATCTGTTGCTTTCACTCCCATCCTCCTCCAACAGCCTGGGTGGTGCACTCCACACCCTTTCGGAAGTTCCCAAAGCTCTGTGCATCTGGGGCCCGCAGCACCTGGCCCAAGCTGTGTCCAGCACTGGATGGAAATAAGCCCCACCCTAACTTCTTCGCTACGACTCCACCTAAACCCAATGCCCCATCTCCAGTCCTAGGGCTCTTCCAACCGGAAAACTTCAGCCTGGAATAGTCAGTGTCCTTGAAGAGGTCCGATGTGCTAACTAGACCCGCACAGACTGTGAGACGTATGAGAAAGAACTTGAGGGCAATCAGCTGCTTCATGAGGCCCAGGGAGGTCCTGGAAGTATCTGAGAACAGCAAGACGTGGTTTGTGTTGAATGGTTTAGCCATCTCGAGGATGGGAAGGTCAGGGATGCACTAAATCAACATTTCAGAATATATTTCGGTAAGCTGCACATGGCAGAAACACTCTCTTCTACCATATACCCTCTCCATCCATGCATATAACCACTCACGTATCCACTCACCTGACTGCTGATCATTAAGTCACAGTGTAATTTGACTGACTGTCTATAACAAGCAACTCTAATACTACAAAAGACTTGTTTGTATGCTTAGAAGAAGGAAAGCCCATCTTCGTTCATTCCATGGACACTTACTAGCATCTCCATGTCCCTGGCATATTTATTCTGCAGATCACAGTGGACAAGGCAGAGGTCTGAACTTCAAAGTGCTCCCAAGTTAGGTGGAAAGAAGTAACTAAAAATTGCAATATGAGAGCAATGGATTGGGTTTGGGGGGATGTCTAGCGAGCTCCACAGGGGGCACCTAACACCTGGAAGTCAAGAAGGGTGCATACCTTGCCCAAGGCTGTGGGCTTCTGGGGACTGGTGCACTGAGGCACTAATCAGCTGCTCTGACACCCTGCACCAGGGTTCCACTGCAAAATGACAGAATTTTAAAGTCTCCACTCAAAGATGGAGCCCACTCAGAGATGGAAAGCTTTCCTTAGATTACAACAATAGTGGCCAAAGGGCTAGAGGGTCTGATGCTTCACGCCTTTTCGTTAGCTTGTGTTCGGCTTTCTTCCTCCACTCCCACCCATCCTTCTAAGTTGCAAATGCTTGAGGATACACACATGATCTCTTCAAATGATTGTAAAGAATATCAAAGTTCTTGAAACAGAAGTGAAGTATGTGAAAAATGATATAATCCAACACTCACCAGCTCCACCTCAACACACACACACGTGCACACACACACACGTGTACACATGCACGCACCCACAGTACATGCCTCCATCTAGGCTGCTTCTCATCTCTGCATCTAGCTTTTCCCATTATCAACTCCAACTTGGTTTTCTAATACATATTGTTGCTCTGAAATACAGCAACTCTTAATTATTATATAAGATAAAGGAATGTGCTTCTTTCTAGCACTATATTCTATAGTAAGAATTGACAAGTAACATTAAATAAGTTCCTAAAACTTGTTTTCTCTAGGCCTCCCCGACAGAACAGTTTCAGATTCGTGTTGTGACTCATGATACATCATGAAATAACGAAGTGTAACTAGTTGAACTTTAATACTATCAAAGATATCAACCTCATAACTCTTCAGAGCTATTTATCCACAAGTACGTCTAAACAATAAAAATCTGGTTCTATTTCCATCCGACCTAAGGGAATTCCATCTCCCAAGGAGGTTGTCGGTGAACAACGAAAACATCCTGATTTCACTGAGCTTAGCCTCTCTCCAGCTCCCCACATCACCATTTTCACTGTATACCATCCACTACTTATGTATTTGATTTGTGTAAGTTCCAAGTATTCCTGTCTTGTTTCCTATCAAAATATAAGCTCCTAAGAGACAGATGCCACCTGTCCACCGTGCGGATACTGGCATTGTTTTTCTTGGAAACTGTGCACCAAGACACCTTAAGAACACAACTACAGCCAGAAAACCTATAGAAAGTAGCCTTTATTTCCCTGCTTCAGTTTATGATTCACCTTCCACTTACTGAGAACCTGAACTGGAAGTTTTGTACTTTATGTTTAATATCAGAGCTTAGCACAAAGCATAGTGCTTTGGTCATACAAGATATGCTGAATAAATAAATGAGTGGATAAGCAAATGACTTGTTTATGATTGATACGTGTTTACAGAAGGCTTATAAGAGGTTGTTTTTCTCAGCATGTGGTTGGATTTGTTTGTTTTTCATGATACATTGACTCACAGAGTGTGGCATTATTACCCTCAATTTGCAAATAAAGAAGCAACACCAGAAGGCTGGAGATACTTGCCCAAGTGGAAAAGTCACCTCTCAGGTAGCTGAGTGCCAAAGAACATTTCACGTAAAGACAGAAGTTTGCACCTGCTGGATCAACCAGCTAGAAATAAATTCTCACTTCCCAGGACCCCAGATAATCTAGTCCAACTCCCCCACCTCTGCTCTCTCCCCAGCCCGATGACCACTTTCACCATTTCCATGCATACAGTGGGCACTTACAGTTCAGTCAAGAGGGTAAGCCCACTTTCATAGAGTGATTTAACTGGATGCAAAAGGTCACTGAGTTGTCCAGGAAAGAACTGCTTAATCACCCTGAGTGATTTAGAATCATTACTGTTTCACAAATGAAAAGGAGCGCGCGCGCGCATGTGTGTGTGTGTGTTTTCAAATCTCTCAACAACCTCATTCAGTCGTAAGAATAAATATTTTTTTTTAAATTTTCTATCTTAAACTCTTTCGTGAAATTATTTCCAACATTCATTCTAACACATATATTGGATCTATAAAAATTCCAGGATTTATTTAAAATGTTGATACCTTTTTACTCTGGATATATAACTGTTTTGTGGGTATGAGAAAGTCTAAAACAAAAAGAATCATTGAGAAACATGTTGTTTTGACAAGAACTCCCATAGTGCAGGGCACAGTGAGAAAATACAAGCACATGGATGTTATAACACCTACCCTTAAGGAGTTTCTGTGAAAAAAAATCCTTGCAAAAAATGTGAGAGTACAAACAAGAAAAAATTGTTATAGTACAAATTAGGCAGTAAGCTCTAGAAGGAGCTAACTAAAAGTAATAAAAATAATTGGCGTGAGATTAGAATTAATCAAAAAATTGAATAAAAGAGCTGAAGATAAATGACCTCTAGACCATGAGGACTAGAGAGAAGCAGATAGAAATATCAGGCTACCCTCTTTATTTTAAAAAAATAATGAGACTAAGCCTTTGTGCAGTAGACCACCTACTCAACACTAGCTGAAATCGAAACAAGACTGGAAGCGGGTCTCAAGGCCCTCTGTCCATTTTCTCTTCTCTCCATTCTCAAGAGAGTCATTCGCTCAGCTTAAAGCAGGGGACCTTGAGAAATTGGCACACGGCATGAGAAAGAGGCCCAGGCTTTCCTGTGTGGCATGAAAGACCACAGGACAACATGAACTATCCTCTTTTATAAACATCTAATTCAGGTGGGAATGATTCAGCCATTAGACTCACTAGCACAAATGCCCATATACTTTTTGGGCTGGTGCAGTGGAACTATTTTCATCGGATTGGCTTGCTTGGGGTTGAATTGATGTGAATTGAGAATCGAAATGATACCTGAGGGGTTGGGGACTTAGCTCAGTGGCAGAGCGCTTGCCTAGCAAGTGCAAGGCCCTGAGTTGGATCCCCAGCACCAAAAAGAAAAAAAAAAAAAGAAGAAGAAAGAAATGACAGCTGGAAGACCACTGAAGGTCATGGTGTCTTAGTTACTTTTCTCTCATTGCTAAGACAAAATACCTGACACCCAAAGTTAAGGAGGAAAGATTTGTTTAGCTCACAGTTTGTAGAGGTTTCCGTCCACAATCAGCTGGATCCGAAGCAGGGTGGCCTGGCAGACAGGCAAAGGGCAGCAAGGAAAGCAAGGGAAGCAAAAGGTGCATAGACAAGCCTCTTTCTGTCCTTTATATCTCACCTACCCGTAGGGTGGGTAGCACTCCCACCCTTAATCCCAGTGCCTTTAATCCTAGCATCACATCCTTGATCCCAGCAGTACTCTGCCAAACCAATCAGTGGACTAATTTAGTGATCACACACTCTAGATCCAGCCACCTCTGAAAACACATCACCTATGACCGTATGAGGCATTGGGGGGATATCTAGACACAGACCATAACACATGGCTTTGTTGTATCTCCTCAGCTTTTCCCCTTAACAAAAGCCCAGTTACTCAAGCAACAGAAGGTCCAGCTAGCTAACGACACATTACTGCCTGAAAAGGAAGTCACTGCATGGAACCAACATGATCTAATGAGATGTCAGATGCTTGAGGGAAGTTCATAAAGAGTTCTTTTGAAAATGAAGGCTCCATCTACCAAAGTCAAATGTAGATCCACTCTCGAATTATCCACTTACTGAGTTGACAGTCACTATCATTGCTTTGTTTTTGAAGGGATTTGTGCCTCTATCAGAGTTGACCAATTTGGGAGAAACAGGCATTTTCTAAAGAAGTAACAGGCAAGTCTCTGGGGTCAAACATCAGCACCCCAAGCCCTCTCACTTCCCTTGGCTTCAACATCAGGATGCTGGGAGTTTGAGAAGGAAGATCCAGAGAAACACAAATAGAGCAGAGAAGACTCCATCACCTACAGGATTTGTTGAAAAAAAAAAAAAAAAAGAAAAAGAAGAAAGAAAAGAAACAGCATCCACCTGATGAACCGATCACAATAAACACCAGCCCTAGAAAAGGAGGAAGCCCTCGCCCAGGCACCGGTATATTATTCAATCCCCTCATTATTCAATATAAAACTATCTGAAATATTTGGCTTATAGTAATTATTAAAATACAAGCCTAATAAAAAGAATATTTTTGAAATATGTCCATAAATCCATAACCTTAACATCTATTTTCTCATATTATATTCTTTTCTAATATTTATCTGTATGTTTCCATACTTAGCCACAGGATCAGTCACATTATTACAATTTGTGTACAACTTTTCTCACTTACTGTTATTTCCTGGTACTTCTGTTTTCTACTTAGGTATTGCATTGGTCATTCTGGATAGTGTACATCATTTTCTCTTACAAACAGTCCGTCATTTACTTAGTCTTTTCTCTGTAACCTGTGGTCTTGACTTTTCGTTAGGATGGCCAGCTATGCTAGTACCCCACTGTTGCTGAAAATCAAAGAGCATCTTTGTGAGAATTTGCCTACTTCATTCAGGTTATACTCTAGCCAATATACCAAACAGTCACTTCCTAATTCAAGCCATTCTCTAAAATTTTCATCTGCATCCATTTTGTCTCATCTGAAATACTGCCAGCTTGTTTGATAAACGGCTTAGGGTGTAGCTCACTGGAAGAGTGCTTCCGTAGCATTCTTGAGGCTTTGGATTTGATCTACAGCACCACCAAAATAAACAAATTAATTAAAATGTATAAAATATTGCTAGCTTCTTTGAAATCAGAAGCTCCATCTTAAACTTCCTTTCCAGCCTCAAGATGAATCGATATTAAGTGCTCACAACCAGAGAAAATGGAACTTACCATTTGACCCTAACATTTTCTCTGTGCCTAATGCATTTCAGACGCTTGCTAAATTGTACACCTTTTCTCTCATTTAATTCCCACAATAACTCCATGAGGAAGGTATAATTATTATAAATCCAGGGAATCAAACTCCGTATAAATTAATAATACCTTCTTCATGGGATTGTTGTAGGAATTGATATATTTTAATAAAAACCAATCTCTTAAAGCCTGACTTTTTATGACTTAGGAATTTGAGAGGAATTTTTCATTCTTAAACCAAAAGGGATGAATAGTTGCCATGGAAATAATCTTCCCAGATATTAAATTCAATCATCTCTTTAGACACATACATCAAGCCTGATTCGAGCTTTGAGTGGTGCTAATCACCTGCTGTAGGGAAGGTTTCTGGGTCAAAGCAGATAGGACGCCAAGCTGGCGGGAAGATGTGCTTTAGCCACCCAGAATAATTACTAGTCCCCACTCTCCGTGCTAGAGTAACTGATGGAAGATCAAACAAGACAGAGATGGGGAATTCCAAATGCTGAGCCTTACACAGAAACGTGGACACAGAGTATCATAGCTGGAAGGAACCCCTGCGATCACCAGAAACAAGTCCAATACTTCACAAATGAAGAAACTGCAGAGGTCAACCAACACATGAAAGATCCCACAGGAGTCAGGAAAATGCTACAATGAGGGGACAGATCTTCATTATTTCATTAATGTGAACATGAGCTGAAGGAAGAAGGGGGTTTCCACGGTGCCACATCACACGGAACAAAAGCTTCTATTTTAAGAGCCCAGCTCTGCACCTGCTCTGCACAGATGGGCTTGGCAAAAGAAGAAATGAAAACAGACTTTTTTCACTCTGGGGTTGGCACGAAGGTCCACATCGCAGGTTGCTTAAGCGATAACGGAGGAGCCAAATGTTTCTAATGTGCACCTCATGGGGGTGGGGAGCCTGCCCTCCTAAGATTCCCAACCCGCTTACTCCAGACATTGTCCCCACCACATAGGGAAAAGGAAGGCAAAATTAGAGGCAGGCACCGTTTACTACCCTGACTCATGTGCAGCCCCACTGTGTGCTGGCTCAGCAGGGGGGACAAGAAGCAAGAGAAGCTGCGGCCCAGCCACAGGCTACAGGCAGGCAGTTAGGAACCGGCGCTTCCTGCTCGGCACAGCCAGCAAAAGGAAATGTTTAGATACTGAGATAAATTTTTAGGGAAAGCAAAAGAAGGTTTTAATCATAGTTTCTTTAGTGTAATAAACCAAAGTGCAATGGAAGGATCGCAGGCTGTGGAGCCAGGCAGACCTGACTGTGAACCCACTTCTGCCACAACTTGGTTGACTGGCCTTGACCAAAATCACTAACATGACCTCCACCTCAGTTTCCCCATCTGTAGCCTTTTAAGACAATAACAGAGCACACTGTGGGGGATGATTATTAGGATGATGACAACGTGACAGCACCCAGGACAGAACCTAGGTAAAGGTAACCATTCCTGTTATTTTTATCAACCTGCGTGCGAACATTGCTGAACAATTTCCTAAGCTCAAACAAGATGCATCCCCATTCTGTCTCTTTGTATCAGAATGCAAGCAATAAACCTCATAGTCAGCTCTATTAGCAACGTAAGGGCCATTGTGTAGCATCCTCCTCTTTCCAAGAATCTGCAGCTCAAATTGGAAGGATTTTGTAAATTGTAGTTTAAACCATGTCATTAGACCTCCTTGCTCTATCAAACCCTGATGATTTAAAATCTGTTGTGTGCAGTTATCAAAATCCACAAATGCTGATTTTTTGTTTTGTTTTTGCAAAAGATGAAATAAAAAACAACCTCAATGCAGGGCTAAAGAAATTGCCAAATTTTACTAAGTAACCTCAGAAAATTCCATGTTAGCTACCTTACTCAAGGAATAGGTTACTCCAGTTAAGATAAATTGAATAGTTTTTTTTTTTTTTTAACGGTGGCAAAGTTTCACATTTATTAAAGGCAGGAAAAAAAGAGCTCTGTGGGAGCGAGTTTGGGACAAGTAAAAGTAGAAGGGGGGTGATTTTTAAATACACCCTACTCTGTAGGGCAGACTACTGTGAAAAGACACAATAGCCAGATAAATTGAATAGATTTTAAAAGATCATGACAGAAGTAAAGTAAAACCAATAGAGACAGTCTCCTTTCTTTAATGATTTTCTTTCTCTGATAATTCAGAAATCACTTCAGAATCTCACACACACAAAAAAAAAAACTTGTAGTTCTATAAAGGAGCAAAATGTCAGGGAATTAAGACTCTATCTCATAAAATGTTGAATAAACCTTATTTTACATATCCATTCTTCTGTGTGTTTACGAGTTGTAAACTAAAAGGAGTTCCTGTGATTGACTACGATTTGCCTCTCATTTCTGAAGTAGAGGATTTTTTTCTTTTATTTCTCTGCTCCCCATCTGTACAATAAGAGCAAATATCTGATAACGCAGTCACCAAAAGGGTGGGCTGGGTCCCTCCTCCTCTACCCTCTTGTTAATCTTGGGTGGCACATTGGGCCTTAGTTTCCCTGTCTGTAACATGGCACAAGGGGCTTGTACTAGGCAAGTGTGAAGATCTGCCACATCTAAAATACTATGATCTGTACGTGGCAATATGAAGAATTTCGAAGGCCTTTTCTCTGAGCACGATTAGCTATCATAAGTGGAAAGAGGCTGTGTAGTATTGCTTTTGGAGCAGACATTTTAAGCTCCATCCAGTGAAAAAGCATTTAAAGAATTGCTGCCCTGAGGAAGATCGGTGGTCAAAAAGAAATTAAAATAACAAAGATAAGCCATGACCCCTTACTGTATGTGAGCTGGTGCTAGGCCTTCCCAGGCACTTACAGCCTGAAACACAGGCTCACTTGCACGGATGCTGAGAATGCACCTAGACAAGCCAAGGACAACACTCAGAGATGATCCAGAGTGATTAAATGATGTGCTTGGAAGGAAACATACATTACGTCTAGAAATCCTTAAGTACTCTAGTTTGGGTGTTAACTTTGGGTAAAAATGACAAAACCTTGGTCTAGTTTGGGTAAAAATGGCAAAACTTTGGTCTAGTTTTCCCTTTATTTGAACTGTGGTGGTTGAGTGAAAGATTTCTACCCTAGATGGCACGTTTTAAAATACTCACATGGCCTAAAGTGACTGTAAAACTTCAAAAAATGACACTGGGTTTGAAAACAGACTCGTAGCTGGTTCTGGTTCTGCCTCTACGATCTGATGTTGACTGAATCGTTTATCTGATCTAAAATAAGTCTCAGTATAAAATTGGGGCAAAAAACACCTGCCTACCTTCTGCACAGCACTGAGTAATGGTCACACAGACAACACTCAGGAAAACTCTCTGCAATCGAATTCCATGTGGCCTTCTGATGGAGGGTGCCAGGGAGAGCGGCAGAACTCATTGAGTGAAAGGCAGCGTGGCGCCGCACCTTCCCCGTGTGTGACAGGCACGCAGCCCTCTCTCCGCGGTGACTCCATGTTGAACACGACTGACCTAGTGCTGCGTAATCAGACCGGCAGGAGCGTGCCCCTCAACTCCCTCTTTCTGGAAAGACACCTGCAAACACAGAAACAGAAAGTCGAAGTTTCCACTTCACTGTTCAAGGTTTATGACCAAAATCTTACAGAATCGAGCTTTCAGATAGGAACTAACTCCACACTTGAGAGCTGAAACTAAATTCATTATTTTTGCATTTCTCGGTGACAGAGTATCTGTAGAATTCAGTATCTGAAGTTTAGCCACATACAGTAAACACAAACACACATGCACATATGTCCACGTCCTACTTTACCCTCAGACACTTTTTTTTTTTTTTTTTTTTGCTGTTGGAGATGAGATAGGTATGTGAAAATAAACTTCAAAATGACCCTCACATGGATGGAAAATAATGCTTGCAAAATATTTAACTGGCATTGTAAATCAGAATAATCATTTGAAAAGGAATTCAGTAACATCAAATCTCATTCCCTTTCACTTACTAATCTTAAGAAATTTAAAAATCAAATATCAAAGGGCTGTGGCAAAGGGCTTGGCTAGCATGCTCCAGGCCCTGAATTCAACCCTCAGCACCTCAAAATAAATCAAGTAGTAGAAAAATCCTAAATGACCAACAACAGGAGAAATGGCTAAGGAAATAAAGGAAAGTCGATTTTCATGGACTAACTCGCCATCAAGTGAGAGGATGCTTCCAAAGTCTGTGTGACAACGTGGAAAGCTGTAAGTTAATGAGGCATTTGTAAAGTGTGCAATTCTCTATGCCTTACAATCAGACAACATATGTTTATGATAATAACTGAAAAAAAACACAGACAAAAAGAATCTTACTCCATTAAAGTACAAAACTGTGACATTTTTTCCTTCAAAATGTTTGTTAGAGTATCATCTTTACACTACAGAATATTTAGGAACAAGTAAAGAGGTAGAACAACTTCTTGGCATTCATGGTGGAAGTAAAATATGAATCTCATTTTCCGATTGCAGTCAATCCCTGCAGCAGCCGGCTCTGGGGGCTCATCTCACGGCGTGGCAACATGCCCTGCACCCGGGGTAGAACACTGGTAGTTTAAAAAGAAAAATGAGAGCTAGTGGATTCCTGACCATCTGAATTAAATGACCAGAAAAGTGGCCTGTAAAATTTCTCTATGCACAGTAAATACATCTCAGAATCACAAAGCATCCTTTATTGTCAAGTGACACACAAACCATAAAAATAATTTTACCATTCCAGACTGAGAACTGAAAATACAGTACACTTCCAGAACGGTCTAACATAAATTAACAAGGCTACGTCTGGGGACAATGTTTTAGTTAATTAAATCACTTCTCTAATTTTTCACTTAATTTGTCAAGTTCCATTCTTGAGAGTATTCAAAAAGGTACAAACAAGTTAAAGAAAAAAACTAAAAAAAAATTCAAATATTTTCTTGACTGGCTTACTGAAAATTTCTCCATTTAATTTTTGGAATACAGTGCCTACATTTGGTAAAACAGTCTAACAGTACAAAAGAGTAACCATGGGAAGGAATTCTCTCTACTGCTCCATATCCCCCAGGCTAAGAAATTTTTAATAAAATATTTTAGCCCTAAAGTGGATTTTTAGATAGATATAAACCCAAAACTGGTAGGTTAGACAAGGCAAAACAAGAACTGAGTTTTAGAGGGCTGGGTACTTAGCTCGGTGGGTAGAGTACTTGCCTAGCAAGTGCAAGGCCCTGAATTTGATCCCTGGCACCCCAAAAAAAAAAAAAAAGAATTGCGTTTTAGGGATACAAGTGGCATACACACTTCTTATAGAATAAAATATCCCTTGAACACTTCCAAAACCAAAACATTTGGAATTTGTTTAGGATTATCCTCACCTATAAAAATAGATTACAAAAGTGATTTTTTTTTTTTTTTGGATTGGCTTGCGTTTTTGTGGGGGTGTTTTGTTTTTCTTTTTGTGAGACAGAGTCTTGCTACATAGTCCAGGCTGTTCTCAAACTCGAGATTCTCCTGCTTCAGCATCTCCAGTCCTGGGATTACAGGCATGTGCCACTACGCCCATCTTGATAATTATTGTAATTACAGAAAGTTATTCAGAAAAAATAGGCTCTAGAATGCAGCCTTGTACTTGGATAAATATTTTGGATCATTTATTCATTGCCATCATTTATACCCAGATACAAACTCAGGACTAAAAATTATCTAGGGGTCTCCTATAAAAAGGAGGACAGAGAATATATTTTGCCCATGAATAGAATTCATAATTAATGAGTAACTGTTGCATGCATGCAATTTTAGACAAAATCTACAAGGCTCCTGAAAGAAAGATTCCTCTTTCTCCTCAAAACTTTTAAATATAAGTATAAAATTTCATATGTACATACCTCTTATAATACAGCAATCTATTTTAGGATAAGAATTCATTACAATGAATTTTGTTGTACAGAAATTAAATCTTAATAAAAATCAGAATGCAGTAAATAAAACCAAGAAAACTCTTCCAGAGAGCACAACTCTTGGCTCAGCAAAAGGCCTGCAAATTTCCAAGGTCAGCAGTGTTTGCCAGCAGCACGAACCCAAGAGGACGCTTATCAGAGAAAACTTCCCACAGCTGAGCCAGTTTATGTGGCAAAACCATGTTTATTTTTCACAGTTAAAATTGCATTTGTCCCTTTAGCCTTAAGAATTATGTTTTGTTTATGCCAACTCAACGCTGTAAAACAGTAATATTTTTATTTCTACACTGTCTTTCTTCGTATACATTTAAACAAAGCAATCTCTTCCTGCCCATGTTTTCCACTCATTTTCCAAACCAGAAAGCATAAATCTGTACCGAATGCCATACTCATTAAGGGAAAACATGCCACACAAATAAAAGTAGACTCTCCCAGCTGGGGAACACGGCGCCAAACTATAAATAAGTACATGAAATTCTTCTTCCATCTCCTGGACCTCCCTTGACTTCCCAACAGTTCTCCACCATACACGTACACACAGAGAAGGTCACAGAGAGCAAAGTGTGAAGGTCACAAGGCCTGGGGCTGAGGGATCTCCGGACGCAGTTCTTACCCTGAGTTTCTGCACAGGCAACAAGCTGGCAGCACTCACTGTGGGGGCCTGGTGGCCACACAGAGCACCTGCCTGTGTGGCTGCAGCTGCCTTCAAAATCTAAGCCCCGATGCATTTTAACCTCGCTGCACACTTGGAGTTTGACCCCTTCTCCCCCAGGAGAGCCTCCTTGCTCCTAGAACAACCTGCCTGACTCCTGAGGGCTGTAAGTAGATGTCCAGGGAAACCACCTGCCTAAAGAGGCCTTCTTGGAGGAGTGCACACCGGCCCCCCAGCACTGCCAGTCCTGGAGGCCTTGTGCACCCGGGAGAACAAAGCCAAGGGCCAGGCAGGAGCCCAGCTACCAGGCATTCAAGATGCACAAGATACATATCTTCACTGCAAAGCAGCATCCTCTGGTCACTTCATAACCCAGCTCTCTCTACACCCGCTGCTTTGCTGCTTAAGCAGCCTGAGCTGGTCTCCCAGAGGCACTCTTCTGGGTGAAATGGCTAGGAGAAACAGCAAACACTCAGAAACTGTGGGGCTTTGCACACAGCAAGGGGAGGTACTGACTGGGGGACGCTCTGATGGATTTTATGAGCACGTATTGGTCTATGTCATCCAGGGCTCAGAGCTCTAAGCTGTGAATACTGACAATTCCTGCAAGTCCTGTCGGCCAAGCGTAGTTGGTACACTGAGGAACAACAGACACACCGACGCACACATGTGCCAAGCACCCCAAAAAGATGAGGAAAGACCCTCAGGTTCCAGTCCTGTTCAGCTTGACTTTCTCATGAATTGCTCAAGCTATTTAGGAAACAGCTTGCCTAAAGTGGAAGGAAGGGTCAGTTCTAAAATGGAAACAGAGAGACAAATCTCCCACCCCGTATCAGCCTGTCCAACCACGGGCCTCCACATACTGCGCTGGAGCGCCCCCTGCTGGCCACTGTGAAGGCAGGACACCAAGCTCTTCGAGGGCCACTGAATAAAGCCTGGGGGAGAGACCTGGTCTCTAAAACATCAAGTGTTTGACTGCATTACATCCACCACTACATAGGTATCGCCTTCTTATGTATGTTGTTTGGCATCTCCCACACATACATTTTCAAATTTCTATTTTAATACTGTCCTTCACGTTTTTTAGAGAACACAGAAAAATAGAAAAACAAGCTGCCTATAAATCCATTAGGAAAGACAACTAGTTTTAGCATCATTTAATATGCATCATGTTTATGTAGTTGAAATCCTGCTGTGTGGGGTGATTGTCAGTCTACATCCAGTCTCATCTCCTGTCCCTGGTTCCATTGGCAACCGGCTTCTGGCTAGATTTGGCAACTGGAAAGAGACTGGAGGATGGAAAGAAGGGACATGTGGGCTTCTGATCACCTTGGCGAGGAATTTTCCAGCAGTGGCTGCGTCTGCTCCATGATTCTAGCTCCCTCCAAGTGCCCAGTTTCTGGGCTTTGGTATCACCTTCGCCAGCCCTGCAGAGAGGGGGCACTGCATGTCGTTGCTCATTCTGCGCGGCTTCAGTCCAACAGTGGGTTCTCCGTTCTTCAGCACCTGTGATTTCCATAATAAATTCCTTTTGTTTGACATGCCTAGTGGTTTATTTTCCCGACTGGATCATGACTAATCTCTACCACATGCATAATTTTGGGTTAATTTATTACTTAATAATTTATCACTCAATATTATTCCATAAAGATTACCCTGTATCTTTAGTTCTTTAAAAAAAAAATTGTCTGAGACAGGATTTCACTATGCATTCCAGGCTGGCCTTGAACTCACTACGTAGCCCAGCGTGGCCTCAAACGCATGGCGATCTTCCTGCCTCAGACTTCCAAGTGCTGGGATACTATTTTTGTTAATGACTATCTATCTTGTAACATCACGCTATATCATTCAAATTTCCAAGTTTTGCTAAAACATTACATTAGTATGATCATCTTAGTACATACATTTCTATCCAAACTTCTAAGTATTTGCACAGATCGGCTTCCTGGAAGTAACTTAAAAGGAGTGAACCATTTTAAGATTCTTGGTACATACTTACTACCCAAAAAACCTCCAGTTAGAAAGATCAGACTAGTTTACAATCCCACTAGCAATCTAAGAAAGCTGGTCTCAGCATGCCCTGTGCATCTCTGATTACATTAATTTGTTTATGTTATAAACATAGTTCAAAAAAGGCATCAGCTGCTGCTGTTTGTTTAGGTGTGGTTTGTCTTCATTGTTAGTGAGGCGGAACATTTTTCAAGTGTTTATTATCCAGATGCATTTCCTCTTCAGTAAACTATCTTGTTTTTTACTATATAATCCTTAATGAGTCTCTTAATGGCTGCAGTATCCACCAGGATTCTTAGATGCATCACAACCACAGAAGCTGGCTCCAGCTAAAGCAAGCAGGAGGGATTTACTCAAAGGATATCAGGCAACTCCAAAATGAAGAGAGGCTGGAAAACTGGGTTCAGAAACTGGGCAGAATCAACAGGACATAGAAAGCTTGAAATACAGCTGAGTTCCCAACCTAAAAGTCTGAATAAAAAGCCCCCTCAATGCTCCCCCCTCAAATGCTGTCCCTGGCATTGCTGCCACCATCCTCTGAAACCTGGACACACCAGCCCAACACACTCTGAGCTCTTCTTGCACCTTTGTCATTCCCCGTGATAACCTGCAAACTCTGCACTACTTTCTTCCCTCATCAGGGTGTGGACTCTACTTCTCTGGCTCACTGGAAGTAACTTCAAAGGAGTGATCCATGAAGCTAGACTGGTATTTGGACTTGTAAGTAAGTAGGAGTGATACTGTACAACCCCTAAGGAAGGCTTGCTTACAGCTTCCACAGGAACACTCCTACTACGGCTTGAATAACGTCCCCCAAAGGCCCACATGTTCAAGACTTGGTCACCAGCCTATAGCACTATTGAGAGATGGTGGGGCCTGGTTGAGAGGTAGGTAGGTCACTGAGGCTGTGCCCTAGGGGGATACTAAAACCCTGCACTCTTCTTCTCCCCCCACACCTCCGCTTCCTGGCCACTATGAGGTTGTCAGCTTCCTCTGCCATGTGCTCCCACCAAGATGTAGGGCCTCACCACAGGCCCAAAGCAACAGGACCGTCCAACCACGGACTAAAACCTCTTCAGTCTTGAGCCGAAATAAAATTTCTCTTCTACACAGATAATTTCAGGTATTTTGCCACAGTGACAGAAAAGCTAACACAACTCCTTCTTAGAATCCAGCTGTCCACCATGCTGTGAGGAAACCCAAGATGGCCTGTGGAGGGCAAGAGGCCAGGCAGCGTCCATACATGAGCACTACGGTCAGCATTGCTCCAGATGAAGCCACATGCAACATTTCCCCACTGCCAGTACTGTTCGTCAGCCATGAACGCTCCTCGAAGGTCTCTGTACCCACCTCGTCCTCACTCAGCTTTGTCTCTGCCCAGATGTTCCCCTTTCACGGGATTCTTCCTTCCACCTCGCTCTTCCCCACTCACCACGGCCTGCCTGCCTGGTGCAACTATAGTTTAAAAAAGGAAAAGAGGAATTCAATGCTATGGTAAAATAGATACATATTTTATAAAGAAAAGAAAGACAATACAGAGGAACAAAATGATAGGGGAAAAAAGCCACACCGAAGCTTGCACATGAATGTCCACAAGAGCTTCACTCCTAACAGCCAAAAACTAGAAACAATCCAAACCCATCAGTTAATAAAATGCAATATAACCACACAACAGAATGCTACTCAGCGTTAAATTTTTATTACTACATGTTTGCAGCACATAATGATTACATTCATCACGAGGAACTGGTACATGTACATAACACAGGTATCTTAATTCTTTTTACTTCCCGTTCATAGAGTCTTTCTTCAGGGTAATGAAAATGTCCTAAAATGACTGTGGTGATGGCTGCCTACTCTGTGAATATACTAAAAACCACTCAACTGTACACTCTAAAGAAATGTGAATTATATCTCAATCAAGCTGTAAAAAATATTTTAAATTTTTTTCAAAAACAGAAATTCAACAAGATGAATCCTTTCTAGACTTCCCTTGATTTCTCCATACAGAAAACACACACGCACACACACGCACAATTACACAGATCTAGACTATGTTTTACAATCACATGTAAAGTTATTTTAACAATTTCTCTTTCAGCAAATTCCAGACCAAAGTAGACAAGCCATCTTAATAAAACCCTAATAATATTAACAAGAGTGGAGAGCAGAGAACCCCCATGTACCTATGACTCAGAGCATGGTTTCCCCCTCCACTCTCCCCTCCCATTATTTTCAGCAAGCCATTTTGCACATCCCCATATTCTTAATCCAAGGTCCAAGGAATTTAGATTATGCAGTCTAACAGTAATTTAAAATGTCCTACATGCTTTCTGTGCCAATAACTGTCCTAAACTCTTGGCCTGGGTTAGCTCCTTCAATCCTCAAACAACCCTAAAAAGTAACATCCTGATGCCCACTTCACAACAAACAAATCAAGACTTCAGGGTCAAAATAACTGGCTCAAAAGCTAGACACTGAGAGAATGGGATTTCAAACTTAAGTTTCTTCATCATATTACCTCTTTTAGGAAAAAAAATAGTATCTCTCAACTAAAACAATTAGTATTTAACTTTGAGGCTGAAAGAATGGTGTCTCCTTTCCTGGGGTCAAGGTCACTTACAAAGTCAAGAAGATTATCTAGTTGAAGAATAGATTAACTCTCAATTCAAACTGAGTCACTGACCCCACGGCAGCTCCCCATGACTCCCCTCCCTTGTGGCTCTCAGAAACGTATTAAGATCACAGGAGAACTCCAGGCTTGCTCCAAATATGAGAAGGGCCTTGAACAGCCATTCTGAGGGCAAGGCCAGTGTTCTCCCACACAACAGTCACACCGCATGTGCAGCTGTTTGTCACTCGGAATGTGGCTAGTCTGAAACGAGATGAACTACAAGTGAAATACAGTATTTTGAAGATGCTATAAAGAGAACGTGAACTACTGATTGTGTGTTAAAATAGAAGTATTTTGAACATTTGAGATTAAATATTTTCTTAAAATTAATTTCATCTGTTTCTTTTCAGTGAGGTGACTAAACGTTTAAAACTATGTCGTGCCTCACAGTTCTACGGGACAGTGCTGTTCTTGACCCTCTGGGCTGCCCGGGCACCAGTTCTCAGCGGGCTCTCGCTTTGTGAAGGGTCCTCAGAGGTTTGCGAAGAAATAGTAGGAGGCATCCTCGGCACAGGGCCAATTCAGGTAAACTCAGAGACTGGAGATCTGGAATCATCAGGGTCCATTGGTGACTGCAGACAGGTCTCCCCTCCACTCAGGCCAGCTTCCCAAGTACAATGAGAAGCACACTCCCCTCTTTGAAACTCAGGCAGGGTGCAGGGTGCCCCTGAACGTGAACATTCCCTTCAAGACTTAGCTGTCACCAGGAGCACACTGAGGAATCTTACTGCCACTGGGTTAAACCTGAAGACAGATGGCACCACCCGGTTCTGAGAGGGCTGCCTGCTTTCCCACCTGACTGCTGTCCTGGAAGGTTCTCAGCAATCCAGTGTCACAGAGGGGTTTCACCACTGACTCAGGGGTCTGCATCAGTCATTTTCCACAGAACACTGGACTCGCCTTTCCTAGCAAGACCTTCATCCCCTCTGGACTCTGCCTCAACCCCACAGCCCATGTTACCCATGACACTCAGCCCCTCGGCATCACCAGATGTTTATCTGCAGGACCCACCTGGGTACATCTGAGTGCCAGGCTATATTGGAGTGTTTTGCTGCCTTGCAGGTCAGCCCAGTAACTAAACAAGCAAAGGCACTGAACCTGCATCAAAACATCATCTGATTACTGGGTTAGTGAGGAGTGCCGGCTGATGCAACCCCAGTCTGGCTGCACCCGCTGCTAGGTGTGACAGGAAGTGAGCAGTGAGGCATTACAGAAGGGCACAGAGATTGTCTGAGGGCTGGGGCCACATCCTCTGGTGTCTGGGATCCAACCTGCGTGCTGCAGTGCCCAGGACAAAACAAGCACACAACGCCAGTTAATCCAAGATGTGGAAGCGCTGACTGGAGAATGCTCAGACCCTCTCGATCCTGAGAAGGAGAAACACTCTCCTGAGAGCCAGGAGCTGCCCTGCCCGGCTCCATCAGTCAGGCCTTGGGGTGGCCACACCCGCAGCGAGCAGTGTCCTGTTGGGCATAAATGGTTTCATGAGGCTCATCGACAAGGTGTTCTGTGTCAAGATGAAGACAAAAACAAGACCCCTCCTTGATCGCACATGTCACAGACAAAACAGGAACATTGTTCAAGTCACAAGTAGGAACCAGGATCCCCTAACCTGCCCAAGTGACTGCCACTTCCTTACCGATGCCAGCTTTACCTCACTCCATTCTTCTTCCCTCTAGGCAAGAATTATTAAAACGCCCCATGATAGAGTACCCCTGCTCTCTCAGGCCTGAGCAAAGCCCCAAGTCCTTGAGCCCCAAAGTAAGTCCAAGTCCTCTGCCCTACCACACTCTGAGCCCACGGCTCCACAGCAAGCCACTTCCTCCATTCAGTGGATGGATCAGCCAAACTTCGTGTTGCTGAACGCCCAAAGAAAACGAACAACTCTTAAGGACCCCTCCCCAGGTCAGCAATGCCTCTGTCATTGTGCTTATGTCACAAGGATAAGGGGGCGGAGTTGGCGAGCACAAGGATGACAACCCAAGGGGAGGAAAAACACCATGCTGCCAAGCTTCCAGGGCAAGAGACGCAGAGGACTTGTACAAAGGGCACTTTCCCTTGGCCCATCCCAGGTTATAGGCAAGGTTCTACTCCCTTCTTCCACTAAAGCAAGCCTTCAGCATACTTTAAGATTAACCACGGACTTATACACATACACATAAAATATTCACTAAGTACTGTAACAAATCACTCATGACTCAAGTTACAACTAATGGCTACAATCGAGAAACAGCAAGCCCTGGAGCTGGAGAAGTCTGTCTTCCCTTCCAGGGTGTGACCTGAACAGGTTACTCAATCTGAGCCTCAGTTTCTCTCTCTGCAAATTAACACACATAATGTCATAGCGGCAGGATAAGAGGACAAAGTCCACCGGACACTGACGCACGTGCCTGTAATCCCACTACTCTGAAGGCTGAGACACCAGGAACACAAATTCAAGTCCAGTCTGGGCAACTTAGACTCTGTCTCAATACAATTTAAAGAGGATGGTAGTGGGTACTGGGGGTGTAACTCACTGTAGAGCACTTGTCTGGCAGGCGTTGAGGGCCTGGGTTCAATGTCCAGTATTGGGAAGAAAAAATGGAGGGCAAAGTCCCAGGATAATGCCTGGTACACAGGCCACACCGAATGACACCTGCTACCCTCTCCCTCCTCGCCACTTTCAGAGAACAGGTTGGAACCACTGAAATACCTTATTTATTTATGTATTGGTGCCGGTGATCAAACTCAGGGCCCTGTGCTTTCTAGGCAAGCACTCTAACCACTGAGCTAAAGCCCCAGCCTGAAATGATACATTTTTAAATAGCACATTTAAGCAAAGCCCCTTTCGGCAAACTTGGAAAGATCACCTTAGAGTAGCTCTTCTTTGAAACTTCAGTGTCCATTGGAACTGTCCCATAAAAAAGTTACAATGTGGCATCCCCGGCCCTCCATCTAACCTGAGTACCCTTCCCAGGGACTACAAAACCCCAACCTGAAGACCAGGGACCAGGCTTGGCATGGTGTCACTGAGCCTATGCAGGTCCATTTCTCCACCATAACCTGGCACATTACTTAACCTTAGTGAAAGTATGTCAACAAGAGCCAAAGTCGGCAGTGAGGGCAGGAAGCAAGCCATGGCATGGCAAGGGGCTTGTTAACCACCTTCCCCATCAGTCTACACTCTCCCTCCCCCCAGGGCCCGCCACGGACTGCCACGTGGTGAGAGCTCAGAAAAAGCACGATAAATGAAGTGTCAGACTTTATTAGCTATTGAGTGGAAGAGACAAAAAAATAAAATTCTTGATAAAGATTTTATTCACACACACACAAAAATTTGAGCTCTAAATGAAGCCAAATGAAATACATTTCATTCAAGTGATTTTCCTCCTCCAGTGCCTCCTAGATGGGAGCAGCCTGTCACAGATCCCAACCTTTCTCAAACACCAAACCTGCAGCCTGTCCTGTGCCCCTCATACCGACATCATGTACTGGATGGTCAACTGTTTCCTTCACCCAAGTTATTGCCAGTAGGGTCAGGGTTAATCATTTTATTGAGAAATCTTGAATCAAGATTTATCTGCAGCAACCTGCTATACGAGTGCCTAAGGCAAAGCAGGTGTTTTGATTTCTTCACAAAAAGAAAAACCTGACAACGTTCACAAATCCTGTAGTTCGCGCACAGGTGCGAAGGTCTGCGAAACCCACAGAACATTTACATGTGACGTGGAGCATGCAGGTGTTTTTCAGAAACCAAGTTTAGCCTTATTTATCTTTATACCTGAATTATATCCATACCACAAAAACTGGAGTATTTTGAAAATTTGTTCTATTGAGGTTTCTCAGCTAAAATCTAGTGCCCATGTTTGTGTAAAAATTACCTATCAAACCAGAAGTCTTAAAGGAAAAATCAAGCACTACTAACACTCTCCCCACAATGTGTGACATGACTACTGGGGTCCCGAGAGCGAAGAAAAAGGAAGAATTCAGCAAGGAGCAAAGAAGCCTTTTCAGCGCCCAGTCCTGACTTTCATGCTGCAATTTAATTTAGCAGGAATTCTGATGCCAGTAAAAGTGTGATAGTTCTAGAGTTCAAGCTTCATAACAAGGAAAGCTGAGGAAACGCGTTTTCGAGTACTGTGCAAAACTAGCATGGTGGAAAACAAGAGCGCTTCACGTGAAGACCTTAACAACGGCACGGACTGTGGACGCGTCGGGGCCCGTCCAGAATCATCACCGAGCTGGTCCCCGCCTACGAGGCCGCGTCTGGACAGTCCGCTGTTCACCGGGCCCAAAGGTCAGGTTCCCTATTTCACTGCACGGCAGCTTTCCTGACTAAGGTTTAGACTGATACAAAGCCTGGAACAGCTATTTTGTTCAGCTGTGTCGCCCTCACACTGACATCAAACTCTCCTGGAGAAAGACCCATTCACCGATGCCCAGTCCACGGCACAAGACTTCTCGCCTAAATGCCACCCCTTACATGACATAAAGTACGTAAGCCAAACAGATTCCCATTTCACTGCAAATTCTATAGTAAAGACAAAGAGTCAAAATGGCACCACAGTGTTTTATTTCAACCTTCAAACAGCATAAATAGGTGACAACTTCTGACACTGAACCATGCAATATTAAAGGAACAACAAAAATCAACAGAAAGAAAATCATTTTTAAAAAACAAGCACTTCACATTTCACAGCAGTGCTCTGGCCGTATTGGCAAGTATTTGTGGCCAACTGCTTCCAACAACAGGGATCAGGACAAACCCCTTAATGAGAACAAAATTACCACGTTTCGCCCTGCTAGTTCACATTCCAACTCACTATGCACCACACTGCTCCTCTCGGACTTTTGTAAACTTGACCTTAAAATGTAAGCAGGAATTGTGCGTGATCACGACGAAAGCTACCTAAAGACAAAACAGAGAGTGGCGGAGAAGTAAACAAGGTCTCCCGTAAGGCATCAGGAGGGCGCTGCTAGCTGGGCCCTTCATTTCACCGACTTCAAGAAAAGTTTTGATTTTTATTTCACAGCAAACCCAATATTCTGAAGCTTAACCAGCAGGCTCAAGTCAAAAGTGTCAAAGACAGTCCCTCTCCATCCCTCCCCTCCGTTTTTTTGGTAAATATTTTATATAAAACATGAAATCAAGTTCTGCTTTATAAAAAAACTGAATATGTTTAATAGTAAAAATATATATATATGTTTAAATCTCTTTTTAAAAAGACATATAATAACAATACTTCCGAAGACGGGATTTAACCTGCCGCCCCTCTGCACGGCCGGCTGGCCGCGATGGCACGGACACATTAAGGCAAGAGCTCCAGGAGGCACGCGTCCACCTGGGGCGGCTGGAGACTCAGGGGGCGCATTCTGTCCCCTGCAGGGTCAGAGGCCTCTCCCTTATGTCCACTGAGCCATCCTGCATCCCGAAGTAGACTCTCTCCGCCATGTTGATGAACAGGCCTGTGTCCACCACACCTGCGGGAAGAGGACAGAGAGAGCATGAAGTTCCGCTTTCCTGGGCAAGGCGAGGTTCAAGAACCATAAGATCAGCGGAAGCAAACAGTGTAAGTAGCACTGAACAAACGACAAAAACGACAAAACCTTGCTCTCCCACAGAGCAACCAACAGAGACTCTGATCATCTTTATGTCTTTTGCAGCCTCCTTCTCCCATCCCACTGCAGCGTCCTTTCTGTCCCCAACATCCCAAGCTTTGTCCCACCTCGGCGCCTCTGTTCGTGCTGTTCCCTTTGCCTGAGTGGCCGTCATCAAGCACTTCTAGGGGCTGCTCTTCGCTATCCTTGATCTGTCCGGTGACAAGTCCTCCTCTAGACAGACACCCCACGACTACTGTGAGCAGCCCCTACTCCCAGTTATTTTCAATCGCATGACCAGATCTGAATGACTTCCGCAGAGTGGAAGGAGATATTTGCAAAGCATACACCTGATAAAAAAAAAACCACATCAAAATATATTTAAAAATCCAAGAAAAGGAAAATCCAATAGAGAAATGAGTGAAAGACAAACAAGTACTTCAAAACAACACCCATCCAAAAATTCATTAGTCAAAAAGAACACAACACTATCCACTCACTAAAACAAGCATGGCAGCAGCTGGCCAGGATATAAAGGCAGCCACACACTGATGGGGGACAGTAAACTGCAAAACCACTCTGGAAAATGTTGCCAGTACAACTTCTAAAGCTGAACATATGAGGCATGACTGAAAAACACGACTGACTTATTACAGTAAAAGACACATTGCTATAATCTCCCTACTCCCCTTCACTTCAAACACACTTATCCCACTGTTCTTGCCACTTTCTGAAGCAGCTCTGGAAGTCCTCTTTCATGCGTGTCTTTACAAGGTGTGGCCAAAAATACAGTGAATGCTGCCACCGAGTGCCATCCAACAAAGAGGCAGGCTCGTAAAAACATTACGGTGTGTCCTCAGGCACCTTATTCACTTGGTCTGGGACCACCCAATTCTGGATCTTCCCCAAAGTCAAAATGACCGTGAAAGGTAAATGCTACGAATCCATTCAGGACACTGAGACAGCCACAACAGAACTAAAGACACTCACAAAAGAGGACTTCAGGACTGCTTCAGAAAGCAGCAAGAATGACAGGGTAAGTGTGTTTGAAACAGGAGGTATTTTGAGAGGGATTATGTCCATGTCCCTTACTGTAATAAATATTCTAAATTTAAACATTCACTATTTTTCAATCACATCTTAAATTCATATCTAACCACGCAGCAGTTCTATTCCTAGACATGCAATTGTAAGGCACAAATATGGTCATTAAAAGACAAACAAACAGCACTCTTCCTAATAGCTAAATACTAAAAAAACCCACATGCCCATCAAGGGTAAAATGGATATATAAACATTCTTTTCACATACATACAATGAAATACCACTCAGCAATGAGAATTAACTATAGTTACATTTGGCCCTTCTCAAAAATGTTTATATAGATGTATACACACACACATCACAATGAGATACCACTGATCAGCTACCACTAAAAAGGTATCTTGAACCTCCTGTGTAGGGAAGCAGAGACTGGAATCTATAGCTGGCAGAAGGGTAAATTGGTAAAGTCACTATGTAGCAAAATCATACACACACTTATCCTTGGTCCAGCAATTTCCTTCTAGTAAAAGACTGGAAATATAAATGTCCAAGAGTAAGGATTTTGTTAAGCAAATTATGTTATATGGTCATAAAATAGAATACCACATTAAAGAAAAAAAAAAAAAAGCCAGGCATAACGGCGTACCCCAGTAATCCCGGCACTGTGGGAGGCTGAGACAGGAGGATCCTGAATTCAAGCCCAGCCTGGGAAACATAGCAAGATCCTGTCTCAAGATAAAAGATTTTTTTAAAAAAGAAAAAAAAACAGAGCTGGAGCTGGGGGTGTAGATCAGTGAGAGGGCCCTGGCTTCATTCCTTAGTACCACAAGAGAGAAAAAAAAAAAAAAAGGAGATGGAACAGAGCATATATAGTGTGATGTCATCTTGATAAAAAGGGGTCTGCAGGGGAGCCTGAACTGGGGTATTTAGGAAAGATCATCTCAAAAAGGATGACTTTTGGAGTCAGGGATTCAGCTCAGCGGTTAGAGTGCTTGCCTAACAAGCACAAGGCTCTGAGTTTGATCCCCAGCACCAACAAAAAAAAAAAGAAAAAAAGAAAAAAAAAAGATGAGTTTTGATAACAACACTGCCTGGAAGAGAGGGGTAGGAAAGACGGTCTTGGTACTGTTTATTTTTGATTTTCGACTAGGTAATTGTAAAAAGATAAAATTAAAACTTTGAAAGACACAAAGAGGCCTCAGTAAACACACAAAGTGGGGCAATGAGTCGCCCAAACACAGAGGTCCCCACACCAAACTCGGCCGGGGCAGCTGGAGCCCCACACAGATGAGCGGCACTCGAGACCCGCCTGCTCACACTGCACTCAAGGCGAAAGCCTCGGCAAAGTCACGCCAGCTTCGACGAGGCTTCCCAGAAAGAGCAGACAGTGGGCACCACTCAAGGAGTGATCCTGGAGCAACCTGCGCCAGGTCCCGAGATGCCGGGCGTGACCGATCCCCGATCCCACACAGAGTGGGAAGGGCAGAGGGTGCCGGAAGTGAGCACGGTGGAGAAAGAACCGTCCGAGGACAGCGTCCCTGGGAGTCCGCAGGTGTGCAAACACACTTGGGAACGGACAACAGGGGACAGGAGACCTGCCCTGCTCCTATTCTGGTACCGGTCCAGCGGCAGGTCTAACGGGCACGACTGGGAAAAGGAGAGACAAGACAACAAACCACTCCGATGGGCCTGTTAATGACATTTCATAGCTAGCCTCCTCTTTTCATTTTCTTTACTCTAAATTCTTTAAAAAAAAAACAAAACAAAACAAAACTCTGAACTTCTCTCAGATGTAGCTTCTACAAACTCCAGTGGAGAGCGACGGCAGGGAGTACTTCCTCCCAAGGTCTCCCTAAGCCAAGTAAGGCCCGAGCAGGGGCAAAAGAGCCCCCTAGTGGGCACTGTGAGAAGTCCACCCGCAGAGGGAGTCTAGCAGGTCCCCTGGGTTGGCCTGCCTTACCGTGAGAGGCAAGTTCTTGGGTTTTACTGACAGCGACCTCTACATCTCTCTCCCTCCCGCCTTCTCGGCTCTTTCGTTCTTCCCTTACAGAGATAACAACAAAGAAGAGAATCAATCTACTCATCTGCTACTCATCTTTTTGACTTAAAATCCAGTAATGAAGAGCATCAGAAGACTACAATAGACTAAAGTAGAATTGGAAGAATTAGCTTTTTCTGGGAGGCTGAAGCAGGAGAATTTCAAGTTCGATCCTAGCAATTTAGCAAGACCCTATTTCCAAAAAACAAAACAAAATGGCTGGGGATGTAGCTCAGTGCCAAAGCCCTATGTTCAATCCCTGTAGCCCCTCCACATACAAAAGAATTAACTTCTTTATTGCATAGCACATATTCACACCATTTTTGTTCTCAAGTAGCATGGCTCACTTAGAATCTAGTATATTTAGTTACTAGGGAAGACAGCATCCTTTCCTTCCAGGGATTTATTTATTCAACAAATACTTCTCTGTGTGCTGGGCACTGTTCTAGCCTACTCAATCCCCCAAACAGCCCTGTGAGGCAGGCACTAACTAGTATTAGCCCTTTTAATAGAGGAAGAAGCTGAGGCACAGCCATGAGCTAGCTGCTCGAAATGTACAATGCTAGAGCATGGCTGAGTTAGCATCCTCACCCAGGTAGCCTACAAAGTCTACTCTTAGCCACGACATTCAGCCAACTTGATCTCACCCACCTCGGGAGCCAGTTCAGTGACAAAGAACAGGCCCAGTTAAGACTCTGCTTCTCCATATCATAAGAGATTGATACCTCTTCAATCTGCCTCCTCCTTTAATCTACGGGCCCTCGACACCTCCTCTGGCCTCATAATCCATCTCGACGCCACCCACCCAGCCTTCGCCGAGGGCCCCAGCCGGCTCTATGCTGTACCCCCGGCACAGTGACACAGTCACGTCACGCTGCTCCCCTCGGCAACTGCAGGTTGAAGTTCAGGGTCTAGAGTCCGCCTGCGGGCCCCCACTGGGTGTGCAGCTTCAGGCGAACCGGCGAACCCTTCTCAGCCCACGACCTTCACATGGGCACACGTAGCTCAGTGTTTAGACAACATCCAGACAACAACGCTATGCTGAGGCCCAGTCAGGACCGCCTCTAACTCACGGAACCTCATCACATTTTCCAAAAGCAGCAACCCATGCACTCCAGCCGCCTGGTGTGCCTCTTGAACAAACAGCACCGCTCCTTCTAGCAGGCCTGGCGTCCACCACCACACGGCTTCCCGGCATGCACCAGCTCTCCCTGAGGGCGGACTCCAGCCTACAGAGCAGGGCGTCCCCAGCGTGTGCCACCGTGTCTCGCCCCAGTGCATACCATGAGTGCGGCTCACCAGAGTCATGGTCCCCTCTTCATGAGAAGAGGCCCACAACGATCAAAGGGGCTGCAGTCCAGTTTCTGGAGGAAAAGAAAGGCCCTTCCCAGAGATGGTGACCTCATCTCAGGGCAAGCTCCCTCTGACCCCACAGCCCCGGGCTGTCCCCACTCAAAACACCAGAGCTGCCGGGTAAGCAACAATTACTCCAGAGGAAAAAGGCAAAGGAGGTCAAATCAAAATCCCAAACATGGTATGAAGTACTTCTTTCCAACCGAGTCTTACAAAGCCAACACCCACCGTGCCGTCTGCGGCCAGCAGGAGGGCAGTTACGAAGAGCACTGAGGTTACCTGGGATCATTTTGATAGCTGTGTTCACTTCATTCCATTTGTGCACCTGGTCGAACTTCCAGTCCAGGATAAAGTTCCCGTTATCTGTCACCACAGGACCCTAGAAGATAATGTTCCACACTGACCAAGGATGGAGACACAGGCAGGCAGACAAACAGGAAAGTGAAGGTGAGAACCAAAGATGGGCATCCAGATGAGCAGGCGGCAGGGAGTGCGAAGGTGAGAACCAAAGATGGGCATCCAGATGAGCAGGCTGCAGGGAGTGCTCCTGCTCCGGCCCCTGAGAAGGCAGTGGCATGAAGCAGTAATGAGAGCCGCTTCAGAGTCAGAAAGCCTCAAACTGGAGTCTTAACACATGTACGGATGGAATCAGAGAAGCTGCTACCGTCTCTGAGTCTCACGCTTCTCAACTACAAAAGGGGAATGACGATGTGTATGTCACAAAACAGCTCAAGTGTAAATGGTGTGCACAACGCTCACCACAGTGAGGGGCCCTGGTGAGGGCTCAACAAGTCTGAGCTACTATCACAGTGAGAAACTACAGCAGAACCAATCACAATGCAAAGTCCCCTCAAAAAGAAGGGAATGTGCAGACCCCAAAAGGACAACATGCAAGTAGAAGGAGACTACTACTAGGCAAGAGGAAGGGGTTACAGGGATGAGCAGTGCAAGGGAGGGTAGTGGGGGTGCATATGATCAAAATTCATTACATCCGGGCCTGGGGATTGAGCTCAGTGGTTAGAGTGTTTGCCTTGCAAGCACAAGGCCCTGAGTTGCATCCCCAGCACAAAAAAAAAAAAAAAATTCATTACATGCACACATGACTATACCACATTAAAGCCCAATACAGTATAAAGTAATAAGCACTAATGAAAAATATTCTTTTAAAAAGACAGGGAGCAGATAGTCAGAGGCCACACCAGGGAGGCAGTGTTAGTTAATCCAGCATTCCTCAATAACTCGGGAACTAGGGAAGCACACAAGCATCTAGGAACACAAATGCTGGCAGAACACCAAGGTGCAGGCCAGGAAACCGAGACTCCCCTGCGGACTGGAGGGCAGGGAGCCAACAGGAACTCGGTGAGGGTGAGACCCGGGGCTCCTGCCTGGGTGCACCCTAGCTACGAGAAAGAATCTCCATAAGCTCCTCGCGCCCCAGCCGCACGCCAAGCCACATGCATAGTCACAGCCTGCACGGCCAAGAGAATCAGGACTACAGTGACTTAAAAGTCAACAGAGGGAAGAGAACTGGTCAAAATAAAAACATCTGGGTATAGTTAGAGATCATTTCATTCCTCTATCCTCCAAACTTTCTACGTAGTTACACACAGAACTACACTTTTGTTTTAGATTATTACCACTGCTTATTTAAATATATATATATATATAAAGTTCTTTGCAAGCCACCTCAGAAGCTGAAGAGAAACACCCGGACTGAAGTGTCTAGAGTGTATTCCTGAGGAGGTGTTCATATAACCCAAGAAAAGTCTACTTCTTGTCACATTTTTTGCACACAATAAGAGAAAACAGGAAGAAAAAAATTACACCACGAAACCTAGAACGCTGTCAGCACCGTGCAGCACTGGAAAGGCCAGGTGCAGCAGCTGCTCCTGAGGCAGTCCGGGCCTTGCGTACAAAGGTCAGGTCTCTGGAGAACCATCTGATCCCAGGACACGCCCCTTTTCGTACAGGGGATGGGCGCTGTGTGAAGTATGGTCTTAATCTACATTAGGCTGAACACAGAAACAAAGACAGCCAGCTCTCTAAAAACAAACAAGTTGATTAAAATAAGTAAGGGCTCCGGAGGTCTACCAGGAGCAGACAGCAGAGCAACACGCTGAAAGCCTCTAGAAACCTCCCACTTACTGCCTTATTGACGGCCATCCGGAGCTCAACTTCACCCCCGAACTTCCGGGTCACAGCTCGGCTCACTGGCACATAGGCCATCGGGATGACCTCGAGAGGGATTCCCTTGTGCCACTGATCCCCAAGGTTCTTTGAGTTTTTCCTGGGAAGAAAGAGTCAAAAGGCATAAGAAAATTCAACAACAGTACAAACAAACACTAAATTCCAGAATAGGATTAATTAGATGGTGGGAGGATAAAATAAGAAATCAAGGTTGTGTTCACAGGGCTTCAAGGGTATTGGCTGCTTTAAGAGATATTTGAAATAAATGTGATAAAAATGTTGAGATTTGATATGGTTGGCTTCCTATATTTACTTTTAATGTATTTATAAGGATAGGTGCTTGTCATTTATGCTCTTCCTATAGCTGTAATAGTTCATAATTAATGCATGCACGTACTGTTTTCAGTTAGCAAGTGCAGCCCCAGGGCCTCCTCCCAGCCTCTCTGCAGGAGGACCCAAGGCCAGCAGGCCGTCCACAGCCTGTCACCCCCACAGCAGCAGGGACGCTGAGTCACCGCCCGGATGGCCTGCCCGGCTTCCTCTGAGGCTCCCTGTGAGAATGTGGAGTGACACATACGACGAGCTCTGCCGACAGGGTGACAAACTGCCGCCTCTCCCTGCCCATGAACATGCGACCGCGCTGGTGGTCCTGGCTCGGTGTGAGAGTGCCATGGACAACTGGCAACACCCTCCTGCAGCGCAGAAGTGGGACTAAGCCCCAGAGACACGCCTCAGAGAGCCAGGCAGCCGTCCACTGCCTCCTCTGTGCTCAGGGCAGGGAATGGCCCACGCTCCCTTCTCTCCCGGAGCTCAGAACACAGAGCCTCACCTGAAGTCAGCGATCACGATGAAGTGACTGGCATAGCCGGCCACGATCTTCTCCTGGGTCAAGCAGCCACTAAAGGCAGGAAAGAAGCAAGTGAACACAGGAGTAAGGCAAAAATCCCAACGAAACTTAAGTGGGAACTAAAATCAGATACAAGAACACCAAATCTGCTCAACCCTGCACTTAAAGAGAAATTTAGCCAAAAGACCCATCTTCAATCCCATCGTGCTGCTTCTAGTAAATGGACTACAGAAACACTAGCCTGTGTCTAGAAGAAACCTAGAAAGTGGACAATGCGTCCCATTCAGTCCAGGCATAATCTCCTCCAAGACGCATGTGAGAAGCAGCATTGTGTTTGCGAAGGCGTCCCCTGGACGTGGCCTGACTAGGGCCAGCTTCAAGCAGCCCGCCCTGTGGACTGTGTGACAGGGTGAAGGGTGATGGAGTGGAGAGCCCCAGGCACTGAATGAATCATCAGATCTGGTCCAGCCTATCTCTGCTGCTCACCAGCCACACTACCTCACATCTGCAGCCAGGAGATTACACAACACACATGAAAATATTAGACAGTCAAGTGTGATTCCAAACAAACACTGTGTCATTCAACACTAATCTGCTTGCCTGTTAAGAACCAGCAAATCAGGATTTTTTCCTTCTCCACTCACCATTCTCTACTCCTGAAACTAGTGCTTAAGAAACACCCAACAAATGTTTTCCAAATGAATGAATAGTATCCCTAAATGCTCACAATGTAAGAGCACCTTTAAGGCAAAGGTCACACTAGGATGCCTGCAGGCCTAACAATCTGGCCCAATAGGTGATATGCTGGTTCTCCCTGCAGTGAATAAAGTCTGAGTCGGCAGAGGAATGCAGATACACAGAAGATGAACAATCTCACTGAAGAGGCCAAGGTTCCCAGTCATCTCCTGACAGTCCTGACCAGAAATGCCAAGCTGATGCAAAGGTCATAATGTCCGGGTAGAAAAGCAAACTCAAATACCCAGCAGTAACAATTTGGTAATTCTGTAGGCAGTGACAATTTGGTAATTCCGTATTCTACTTTGCTCTACTAAGGATACGCTGGAGTCTTTGGAAATAAACCTCCTACAACACTCACCCACCACCCTTGATGAGATTGAGATCAGCATCTACTTCATCAGCACCATCGATGGCGAGGTCAATCTGTGTCAGAGGGAAGGAAAGACACAAAACCACTGAGAGCCTCGCCAAGTCTGGCCGCCCAGTAACAGCTTACCAGGTCCTCTGCAGCCCTACTGGCGAGGTACAGTTTTCCACCTGACCAATCAAGGGCCCGAGGCTCCAACAGGCCAGGCTGCTTTGCAGGGGTCCCAGGGAAAGAAGCTCAAGGTTTGGGACATGAACCTTAGCGTATTCCCAGGGCAGGTAGCATCACTTCCAAACTAAAAACTTCCTGGGCTGGGGAGTAAGGGCAAAAACACCCCACAGACATTATGATATCCAGCCCTCTAAAAGGCCTCATGGATATAAAGACATATACAGTCTATCTGTGGTATCAAATTCCACAGGGATGGGGTGTCGAGAATGAAAAAATTGACGAACGCTGATACAGAAGTTGGTACTAAGTGGGCAAACACAGGCAATTTCCAGTGGGCGAGAAGATGAAATGGAGTCTCTAAAGAAGCTGACACATGCTGGCTATGTTCCCGAATCAGAAACTACCTGGGACATTCCCACTGAGATCCCACCAAAGCAACGGTCTGGGCTTGCCCAGTCCCTCCAGGAGGAGGCTCCACTGCCAGCCCCAAAGCAGTCAAAGGCAAACAGATTCGTTCATCTTTCAAAAATCAGAATCAAGGAAGCTGCCTTTCTCGTCCCCCCAGTACTCTGTATGGACAACATGGAGACATCGGTATAGATTTTTAAACAGCAGGTAAGAAACACATCCTATTCATGTTATAGTCATTTAATGTGGCTGGTGTGGCCTGGAAAGTATTGTGCAGGGCACCCTTGTTCCCACCTCTCCGACCTTTGTCTGAAGTTGCAACTTGCTCCGCCCCTCCCCTGCCCTCCACTGACCCCGGGGCCAGGCTGCCCTGGGGCAATGCTCCAGGACCTGGAAGGCACCTCCTCTTCTGTCTGGCCCTGGGCCTACCTTCAGCCCAGAGCACTCTCCTCACAGCCACAGAACAGTTGATTCAGCCTCAGCTCCAGCTCTACCCACAGAGATCCCCATAAGTCCTTCCCACGGTTCCTACGAACCCTCTGAGGTCCTTGTGTACCAAGGCGACACGGGTTGTTAGGCCACACCAAATTACTACTCCCTGGCCCATTATGTACCAATGCACTCCATTCAGTCCAAATCACCCCAGAAAGTCTAGGCGCCACTCACATGTGCCCACAAGCTCACAGTCCCTACCTGCACCATGGGAAGCCCCTCTCCTGCTGCTGCCCCAGACCACCTCTTCCCTCAAAGTGCAGATTCTAACACCGCCCCACACGAGAGGCACATGGCTTCTATATCTGGCTCTGCCACTTACAGTATGGTCTTAAACAAATAACTTACCCTTCCTGTGCCTTTTTCACATCCATAAAGTAGGCTGATTACGGTACCCGCCCTGCAGGCTGCTGGACATTAAAGACCTTAGTAGAGGAAGAGCACTTAGCCCAACACGGATACATAATAATGGCCCAGAAAGTATAGCTAGGATGTGTGGGAAGCTGCTCACCCTCATCACTTCCGGCTGCTCTAGACAGTCTTTCCTGAAAATCTTAATGTTAATCAATTTCCACCGTGCATGGCTGCTACCAATGATGACCTCTCCTCTCTTCTCAAGTGCTAACTAACCTCCCCGGCCTTCCCGCATGCAAAGCAAGCCTGGACCCCACGCTGGGCTTCTCCGGGGCCCTTCACCGCACCCAGGCTGAGCCCTCAGGGTCAAGGCACCGTGAGACTAGAAACCACTTCTCCACTTAAGATCTTAGCCAGAACTAACACTCAGGACCCCAGGAGAAAAGTCAGTATGACTAACTGTACACTTGCCAGGCGAGCTGGAGCCATAAACAAATGACAGCCACAAAGGAAGAAAGACACAGTAGTCTCTCTCTCTCTCACCTCCGGGTGTCGATCCAGGTCGCTGAGGGTTAAGCCATACTTCAGGATGAGCTGCCGGGCCTGCGGGGACAGGAAAACGTTCCCACAATCATCTGCTCTGAATGCACGGCAAAGATCCTCAGAACTGTTTTGTACTTAAGTGTCAAATGGCATAAGCCTGATCATGCTCCTTCTCAAATCTCATCCCACCCCGCCAAGAGGTAAGAGACACAGCCACAGCCACAGAACAGTGAAACTAACTGCCAGTTCATCCCGGGAGCTAGAAAGACGAACAGCACACAGTGAAGCCTGCTAAGAGCTCCCACTATGTGACTCGCTGCTTCAAACAATGCCAAGGCCACCTAAAACTTCTGGCAATACGAGTTTTAAAAGTTTTTCTAAGATAAGAACCAAATCCATAAAATAGCCAAAAAGTTTTTAGAAAAGTGTAACAGTACAAAAAAAGACTGAAGATCACTATGAATTAACAGTGATTTCAAGGCCAAACTGTTGAGGAAAAATAAGCAAAGAAAAAAAAAATAAGCAAAGGAATACACACACTTGGAAGAGTTCACGGAGGCAAGACATCAGGAATGGTTAAGGAGGAACTTGCAAATTTAAAACACCAGACGAGCAGAGGTTTGAGGTACTTCCAAAAGCTTTGCAAGCATCCACGTGAGTCCCAGTGATGAGGGTTTGTGTTCACATCGTTACTTACAACATACAGAGAAACCAAGGGTGGGAAACCTTCTCCCAAAGGCATTCCCTTAAAATATTTCCTCTGTAAAGTGAAAAGCACCTGTGATTAAGACTCAGGTGTAGGTTCTACTCTTAAATAACCCAATGTGGAGAAAAGGAACCCTTACACTGACGATGAGAATGTAAATTACTGCAGCCACTGCAGGAAAACAATATGGGGGTTCCTCAGAAACCTAAAACTAGAACTATCAATGACCCAGCTTCCTTCTACTGAGTATTCCCCCAAAGGAAAGGAAATCAGCATATCAAAACTACACCTGCACTCCCACGTTTACACAGAGCTCTTCACAACAGCTGAGATGCAGAATCAACTCAGATATCCACTGACACACGAATGGATGAAGAAAATGTAGAATATATACACAATGGAAAATTATTTAGACATAAAAAAGAATGAAATCCTGTCATTTATGGCAGCATGGTGTCTTGGTCACTTTCCCACTGCTGGGACAAAACATACGACACTCACACTTAACACCTTCCCACCGGCTTGAACCACCAGCGGCACATGCATGACTGTCCCATCGGGCAGCTTGTACCACTGGTGGTAAAAACGAATCAAATCATTTTTATCAGTCTTTTTACTCATAAAATTAATTATAAGTCACTTGATAAGACAATTATGCATGTACCACTGCGGGTTCAAGCCACCTGGCAGGAAGATGTACAAATTTCAGCCCCATCGTGAACGTATTAGAGGGAAGATATACACAGGCTCACAGTCTGTCTCAGTCCATGCATGGTCAGCCAGCTCCTGGGAAAAACAGCATGCAGAGGAGCAGGGCAGAGGAAAGGCTGCTCACATGGCGGCGGCCAGGAGCAGAGCAAGAAGGGAAAAGCCAGGAAAGGAGCTAGGCCTTTCCAAGTCACCACCCAGGAGCCCGATTCCCAACCAGGCCCCACCACTGCAAGCACATTTAGCTATAAACTCATCAGCCCATGAATCCATGATCCAGTCACTTTCCAAAAGCCTCACCTCTGAACATGAGGCCTCTGGAGGACATTCTGTATCTAAATCGTAATACATGGACCAAGTTGAAGGACACTGTATTAAAGAGGGCAAAAATCACGTGTTCTAACTTTTACGTGGAAGCTACAATAGTTGACCTCATAGAAGAGTGGTCACTAGAGGGTAGGAAGGGGAGGGAGGTAACGGGCACCGAAGCACAGCCAGCTGTACGAGCGATGAGAGGGAGAAGCTCTCCTGTTGTATCCACAGCACAGCGGGCCAGCCACAGTTCAGAACCTTACGTCTCAAATAACAAAAAAGGATTTTGAAGGTTCTCAAGCCCCCAAAATGCCCTGATTTGGTCACTACAAATTGTATATATATATTGCATTACCACATTGCACCCCATAAATACATACAATTATGTACCAATTAAAATTACTTAAACCTGGCATAGGGTCTTGGCAGTTTTTCTCATCTTTAAGAAGATGGAGATGGAAGCTAGGGATGCAGCCCAGCAGCACAGTGCTCGCTCAGCCGATGTGAGGGAAAGACAGAGAGACAAAGACAGACAAAGAAGGAAAGAAGGAAAGGAAGGAAGGAAGAAGAAAGAAAGAGAGAGAGAGAGAAAAGAAAGGCAGGCTAGGGATTTAGCTCAATGGTTAGAATGCTTGCCTTGCAAGCACAAGGCCTTGCACCAAAAAAAAAGAGAGAGAAAAGAAAGACAAAAGAGAGCAAAGAAAGATAGAGAGATGAAAGAGAGAACAAAATAATAATTAAAAAAAAAGAAACAGAAGAGAGAGGGAGGGAGAAAGGGAAGGAAGATAACAAAGGAATGGGATGAAATGACCAAGGCCAGCCCTGTAATCCAAACTCCTAACACTCTAAGAATAAAATACTACGTGTAGGATTTGTAACATGTACGTCTTATCCAGGATTCTGAGTCAAACTTAAAATACAAAGGATAAGATAATAAGGATAATCTGAACCCTAGAATTTTATCGGAGCTATTAAGGGTATTTTTAATTTTTTAAATATTGTTGTGATGTTTCAAAGATGCCTTATTTTTCAAAGATAAAACAAAGTATATACAATAAAATTATGCCTGGAATTTGTTTCAAAATAATAGGGATACAAGGGAATGGGATACAGATGAAAAGGGACCGGTCACAAATTGATAATTGAAATTTCATGGTTAGTACCCTGAAATTTACTTTAGTGTTCTTTATCCTTTTTGAAGTTTGAAACTTCCCAGAATAAAAAGCTAAAATAAAATGCTGACTGAAATAAAATGTTTAAAAAAGAAAAAAATTCATGCCGGGCGCTGTGACAACACATCTATAATCAAAGCACTCAGGAGGCTGAGGCAGGAAGATAAAGACTTCAAGTTCAAAGCCAGTCTGGGCTACGTAACAAGAACCTGTCTACAAAAATAAAATTAAAAATTAAAAAACCTCATGATTTTCTTTTTATTCAAGAAGAATATAAAATGAAGAGGGAAATAAAAATAGTACCGTAGGAACTGAGAAATAATCCAGTAGAATCAAACTTCTTAATGATGCCTATTGAAACTGGCCTGCTGAGGACACTCTGCTGTTAGCACTTACTCTGATTTCTTGGAAGGTCAGACAACACTTCAGTTTCAGTTTTGTACCAAAAACAGGGAGAAAGAGCCTCAGCAGGAAACCCCGCCAGCGCCTTATCTTGGACTTCGGCCTTCAGAATTAGGAGGCACGAAACGTCTGCTGCATGGTGCCTCGCTCTGGCAGGCTCAGCAAGCACACGGGCTCCACAGCATGTCTACAACAGCAGTCTCGACCCAGCGCCGCCCCAGTCCACACAACGCGGCGTCAGGCGCCCGGCTGAGCTCAGCGCCTGCTGGACACCAGACGCCTCCAGGACACCAGACGCCTCCAGCGGCGGCCTAGTGGTCTCCCGAAGGCGTGAGGCAAAGACACCTGCCCCTGACTCTCCTGGCAGCAGGCCGCGGAGCGGGAAAGCTAGAGGCTAGCAAGCATGTGCCCTGAAGACAGCATGGCCTGCTCGCTGCAGGCCCTCTGCTGGTGCCCCCAGGACAACAGCAGAAGGTGGCGAGTTACGTGGTCTTCTGTGCCCATGAATTTCACAATAAAACCTGAAAGAGGTACATTTTCTTTTTACCGCCTCAGCAAGGCGGGAATGAAGGCAAGGTGATTAATAAAAACTGATGTGGGCTTAGGTTGGATCTGGTTTGCAAATGCTCTATTTTTCTCTCTCCAAAGCCTTTAACTTTAAAGGGAAAAATCTATCAAAATCATTTAAATACTTTTAGGGTTTCTTGTTTAAAAAGTAGGGAAAAATATTTTTATTTCCTTTAAGCCATTTGAGGAGATTCCATCTGGCTAAACTTAACTCAAAATAAGTTTGGGCGGTGGAGTAAGGAGAGTAATGAGATAAGTGAATTTTTTAAAACGTGTGAACTTCAAATGACTAGACCTAATTAACTGGAATTGGCCAGCATTTTCTAGTCTAGATACACAGTTATCAATTATCACCAAAAAAACAAGTGGGTTAGGCACTTGTTAGGGTTAGGAGACTGTTCTGTTTAAAAAAAAAAAAAGACAGAAAAACAGAAAAGAAAAACCAGGCACAAACTGTGGAGATAGCAATTTGAACACCTGTATTTAGCTCAGCTCTCTCCAAAACTGCTTTATAACTACAATAACTGAATTTTCCTTAAAGGTATAAACCTCGCAGAAGAACATAGCAAAACAGCAACAAACTTTCAAGAGCTGGGAAGTGACGGTTAATATCGGCTGTCATGCCTGGGCTGACGGTGCCTAGGAACCCAGCAAAGCACCCTTCTGGGTGTCTGTGAGGACTGGCGTGTGGGTCACGTGAGTGAGTGGACAAGTCCAGTCCTGACTGGCTGGGGGCCTGGATGAAGAGAAAAATCGGCTCAAGGGGGAGCTCACACTGGGCGCACACTGCACTTCTGGAGCAGGTGTGGAGTGTTCTGCTGCTGCAGTCAGCAGAGGACTCCAGACTCCTGGCTCTTCGGCCTTTGAACGCAGCTCTCCAGGGGCCCTCAGTCCAGGGCTGCACCACCCACCATCCTCTAGATCTGGGGCTTCCAGCTTCTTGAACTAAGCAGCCAGCTACCCGTTTACCCAGATTTGCAGTGTGCAGACAGCCACTGTGTCTAGCCCCAATCATGTGACTCAATCTATAAATCCCCTCTTAAAATTAATATACTCTACTGGTTGTTTCTGCAGAGTGCTGACTAATACAACCACTGACCAACAACAGTAAGGAGCAGAAATAAGGATATACTAGGCCAGTACTGGAGATAGCGATGAAGTAGCCAAATAAACATCACAGAACTTCCCCAAATATCCGGGAAGCAGTGTTATAAACAGAAACCACATAAGACTGGCACAAAGCCTACTTAAGAACATGATATCCCTCCCAAAGCAGCATGTTGACCCTTGGAAAAGAAAAACCAGCTGGTCCTAGGACTAGGTTGCCAAACACAGAGGAGGGCAGTACTCTCTCAATGAGCTTTTGCTACCTAGCAGCTACCCTGAAATTCACAGGAGGTGAAGAGCACATATTTATAATTTCTCATGATTCCACAAACAAACTGGAAGTCTTCTCAGCTGGGCTGCTAGTGCCAGAGGCCCCACTCACTTGCCGGGAACCACTCTCCACATGGCTTCTCATCCCCCAGCCATCTAGTCTCGCTTTGTTCACATGGAGCAGAAAATTCCAGGACTGAAAGAGGCCGACAGGCACATGCCTATAATGCCGGCACTCTGGGAGGATGAGGCAGAAGGATCACAAGTTCAAGTCCTCCCTGGGTAATTAAACAAGACCCTATCTCAAGAATAAAAAATTTAAAAGGCCAGGAGCCAGGCATGTTGGCACGCATCTGTAATCCCAGCACTCGGGCTCGAGCAGAAGGATTACAAGTTCAAACCCAGCCTGTCTCATCTCAAAATTAAAAATTAAGCGGTGGGGAATGCAGCTCAGTACAAAGGTTCTGGCTTCAATCTCCAGTGCCGAAGAGAAAATAAAAAGTTTTCAAGCCTCCGCTGGCATCTCACCCGGCCACGTCTCACTTGCGAGTATCACGTGAAAACAACCAGATTGAGGGAGCACAGTGTTTCCAGCACAATGAAGGAAAGTGGAAGATCCCCGAAGGACACACAGTTCCGAGAAGATTAAAAATCCATTTCGTACAAAGGCTCACACGGCACAATGGTATGAAGCTCAACAGCAAATTAAAAACTAGAAGACACAGAGAGATGTCTTCAAAATGTCAAAGGAACTTAAAATAGACTTCTCTAGAGTCAAAAGACTGACTGCGTCATCTCCTGCCCCCCACTTCTCACCGTCTTCTTTCCTTATCTCTCCATCTTTAACTGGCCCCACTGTCTTCCTCGCCAAGTGCCTACTATCTTATGATGAAAGAATATTAGATATTGAAACAAAAGACTATACTTACATTACTAACACCTTTCTTAATTCCTTTTAGCCTCCAATTTTTTTTTACCTCAAGTAAGGATAATACTGTATTTCCTGAGGACAGAGACCACACGATCACCTCTGCATACTCCATTGTGCCTAAACTCAAGATACACTGAAATATTTTTGGGATGAATAAATGAGCACATCTAAACCACATTTCCAAAGAACAACCGTCAGTCGATAAGCCCTCTCCTGTACCTGGCTCTCTCTGCCAGAACAGCCCTGACGTACAACACGCAGCCGGGAGCCCACATCCGGGGAGCACAAGAGTGTGACCGCAGGAGGGGAGCAGAACTTACCTGGAAGGAGGTAGGAATGCAGACCACGTTCAGATTCTCTTCTTTCACTCTTTCAGCTGTGAAGACAAGAGTCAGAGTGGTGAGTTTTCACTCTCCTCACTTTATTTTTCGTCTCTTGTGCGTCTGTTCAAATTCTGCATCCCTTCCCGGCCCGCTGACGGGTACGCCGGGCAGCAAGGAGGGAACACAACCTCAGCAAGAGCGATGCTGGTGCTTGCTGCTGTCATGGGCTTGTGATGGGTGAAGAACTCTGCATAAAGGAGCTGTTTTAATCCTAACACCCCGAGAGATAAATTCTGATTATCTCTATTTTACAGATGAGGAAACTAAGGCACAGAGAGGAGAACTAACTTGGTAGTAAGCTAGTAGTTCTAAGTGGCAGGGCTGGAATATGATCCTGGGCAGTTTAGCTTTCCAGTCTTATTAACTACTCCTTACGTTCCCTTTTCCAAGATAAAGTTACAACTTTACTTTTGGGTTTAATTAAAATATAATCATTGTAGGCCTCGAGGGACAGTTAAAAGGGGAAGTGTTTATTCATTTTGGATTTGCTTATTTATTCACTTTTTAAAAATTTTTTTATTTATTCACTTTAAACTTTCAGGAAAGTTTAACTTTAAAAAATGTCATAAGCTGGGCACAGTGACATATGTATGTAATTCCAGCAGCAGGGAGGCTGAGGCAAGAGGATCCCAAGTTCAAGACTGGCCTAGGCTACACAGCAAGACCCTGTTTCAAAGAAACCAAAAGAGAAAAAAAAAAAAATGTGTCACAAGGAAAAACCTCTTCTTAAAATTTCCAGTCGTTCTATTCTGCAACCTGGAAGGTTCAGGTGTCGCTCTTATGAAATCCACAGTAGTTCCCGCACCCTAAAATCCTCCACACACTTGATTAAGTGGAAAGGCACACAGCACTACAGTTTCCACCAGGCCCTAGAAGGTTCTCAGCAGCCAACACGTCAACAACCAGTTCTTGGCGACCAGATGAACCTGGATTTCACCTCCGGGCCCTGCCCCTTGGCACCCGGAAGAGACCAGCACTCAGGTGAACCTCTCCTCGGGGCTTTGTTTTTACCAAGAGCAGGGCAGCAGAACCAGTTGGGCAGCCACCACAGGTGGGCTGCTGATCATTCCTGTGCCCTTCCCAAGCACAGAGACAAGCCTGTCCCCACACCTACTCCAGGGTCATGGACAGGGCCAACCCACTCTAACCTCAACCTGAGGAACCCACAGGCCGCAGAGGAAGCCTGAGACCACAACACAGGACCCCTGATGGGCTGCACCACCAACATGCCTGAAATTCTGCTGGGATTCATCTGGGTCAGTTCTCCTACGCCTTCCTACCACCACCGTCCGTATCCCTACCTCCTTCCAGGCCGGTCCTGCTTCCCAGACCCTCCACCAGCACCCACCCCGGGAGCCAAGCAGAGTAACGAAGACAAGGGTACCCACAAAGTCAGCTGAAGAGGTTCAAGAATCCCCCTTTCTGAGAAAAGTAGAACACTCAACTGACCTCAAGCAAGCAGTCTCCTCCCCAGCTCTGCACTGCTGGAGCCAAACTGTTGCCCTTTTCCTCCCTCTTCTTCCTCCCAACCCCGTCATCACATACAAATCACACAGGCTGAGAACGTACCTATTTGCTGCACAGCGTGGACAATTGTAGAACCACTTCCGATTCCCAGCACTTGGTTATTCTGCCAAAAAAGGAAGAAGAAAAAAATTAATACTATATTTTACTTCATTTTACCCTATTTCCTTTGCTGTTCATAAAATTTTTATGAACAGCAATTCACCAAGAGAGGTGTAAAGTCGGTCCTATGCCTCTTCTATAGACACATAACCACTGACCTCAAAGCTGTACTCTATCCTGGTGCCTAGCGGGCAATAACCAGCAGAGCCCTCGTGCTTTTCTTGCGGACACTGTCAACATCGCCACTGGCTGCGTACATTCTGCCAGACAAAATGACTGGCCCAGTTACATCATAGAGCAACTTCACAGCCTGCAGATAAACCCTAGAAGACTCCTGGCCAACCCCAGTGAGGGTTTAAGAAAGGGCTCTAGAGAAGGCCAACGAAGACTGGAGGAGTGTGGAAAGCTGGGGCTCCTGGCTTGCGTGCCTCTTCACACGGCAATACACGGAGAAGGCAGGGCACCTTCAGGCTGGTAACGGCACAGGAAACCTCAGGGACACACCAGGCCCATCCAGAACTCTTCCAAGGCCAACAGAAGAGGGAAAGGTCTAAAGTAGCATCAAAACAGTCCCACAAACACCAAAGGATCTTCGTTTTGCATAAGCCTGCCAGAGAGAAAATGGGAAGCAAGTAAAAGCTTAGCAAGGAACATAAGATAAAGTCTTCACCTGCAACAGGATGTGCAATAGACATAGAGCACTTCCTGAGCACAGAGGACTAGAAGCGTGTGTCACAATACTGAGCCCGCAATCTTAAGAAAAGGAGAAGGAACCTACGAGCAGACCAGCCCGACTACAAAGAGCACAGCGAGGTCAGGGATAACTGAACAGTCGGGAACTAATATGCACCAACCTCCTGTGCAGCCACAGCAAAACAACTGAAATCAAAGGAGCAGCCAACATTTACTAAGTACCAACCAAAAGGACATACAGATGTTAATATAAAGACATAGCTCACAACACTCCCTTATAACCTAGAGTCCCTCTAATCTCCTTTAGGATTAATTCAACACCATAAGGAAAATTGAAATAAGCAAGAGTTTACTAGATATCTTTTCAATAGAATGCTAGAACCTGCTTGTATGATCTGATCATACAAGAGTGTGTGCTATTTAACAGACTTTAACTTGTGGAAAACTTTTAAGGGAGCAAATAATTCTTGTCCAAAATACCTAGGAGGGGCCCCAGAAAGTGGGTGCCACGTGACCCCTCGCACAGAAATTGCACAGTTGTTTAGTGAACACCTGCCACAGGCAGCTCTGTAAGTTTAAAATGACCAACTAGACCAGGCGTAGTGGCTGGCACACACCTGTAATCCCAGTACTAATGGGAGGCTGAGGCAGGAGGATCACTGAGTTCAACGCCAGCCTGAACTACATAGCAAGATCCTATCTCAAAATTTTTTTTTAAATGACCAGTTGGAATTCAGTCTCTCCAAACTATTTACTAAATGCATAGTTCAAAGAAAACTGACATTTTAAAAAAAAAACTGGTTATTCTGTATCTTTAAATTCCTTCCAACTGTATTCCCTGAAACTCAGGAACTTAGTAGGGAAGGGTTGTTCATACTCCCTGTGGGGCAAAGACCTTCTGGACCAAAGTTCCAGTTTCACTGCCTATTCTTATTTTAATTTTTATCAAGGTAGCTGATCACCCAACTTTATCTCAGGCCCTTTCTCTAGCCAGCTGTCCATTCCTAAGATACCAAACTGTCTTTTATAATAACAGGACAGAGGCTCCACAGCCCATCAGAAGTTGAAAACACCCCCAGTCAACAACACACCTGAACTACAGAGCACCCAGCTTAGCAAGGCTGCACACCATGCTGGTTCCCTCCTCCTGTGAGCCTGCGCTAACTTCGAGGGCAGTTCACAGCTGCTGTTCAGCATCGCAGGAGCTTATCCTGCTATATATCACTAGCCCGGGAAAAGATCGAAACACAAGCTGAGTTTCTACTGAATGTATAAGGCTTCGCACCTTAGAAACTCCTAGGTCGAACTGTTATCAGGTAGGTTCCCATATTCCTGGGTTCTTTCCCTCCTCAAGCAAAGGACTGAATGATAGGGGAAAAAGTAGTTCTAAAGTTTTATTTTAAATTATAGAGAAAAGAAGAAAAGGAAAATTGAGCATAACAACAGAAACAGCAAAATGTGCACTAGGCCTAAAAGGCACAGAAGGGGTTACCACAGAAAGGCATGATAGCCTTGGGGCTGGGTATGTAGATACCGTGGGTGTCTTCCAAGGGAGAGAGCAGGGAGAGGTCCTTTGCTAGAGGCACCTTAGGAAGAAAAAGGGGGCAGACAGAGCTCCTGGCTCCATTCATATTTATCTGGATTCTATTCTTGTGAGTGTTTCCTGATCCTGTGAGAAGAGGGGCGATTGGAATTTCGTGCCCCAGGCTGACGTCAGGTCAAGGTCACTCCCCCAAGGTCATGTTCATCCTCCCAGCCAGGTCAGGCCACACCCTATTCCTATATCAGAACCATCCTAAACTGGGGGGCTGTCTCTTTAAAGAGATGGGCCCTTTGGGAAATGATTAGCCATGAAGACTCCACACTCGCAGGTGGGACTAGAGCCCATCAATGGTACCTGACAGCTAGAGAGCAACCTATCTATCATCTCTCCCGTCTCTCTCTTGTCAGGTGCCAGCATACTTTGATACTGAATTTCCTAGCTCCCGGAACTGAGTCAATAAATTTCTGTTCATTACAAATAACCCAGTCTCAGGTATTGTTATAGCAGGAAATGGATTAAGACACCTGAGAACAGGTTCTAACGTCTTTTCCAGGTCCCCATTAGTTTCACGAGTTAAACAAAATCTTAATATGTTCATTTTATATCTGTGTCACCTTTATTAAAAATCTTAGTATCAATTCACACACACACACACACATATATACACACAGTATCTCACTTTTAATAAGTCCCACTACTTATCAGTGTTTCGGAAATCTAACCAATTTCAGGATGTTAGATTTGCTGAAATAGCACTGCACTTCAAATTTCTTTAAAGTTCCAACAAGTGATTAACAATTCATTTTGGCAGGGAAAGCCCATTGTGAAGTTTTCTTTGTAGGAAGAAAGGAAGTCCTGGAAACTTCCTCAGGACAAACAAGCCACAGGGCAAACCCTTCACTCCCCAGAGGACAAAAACCTCGGGAATATGCAGGAAGTAAAGTCCTGACCCCCAGCCCCCACCCCGCCCCCTGCACCTGATATGATCTTCCTTAAAAGTCAGACTACAGCTAAAACTAAAGATTAAAAAGAATGACCAACAGAGAGAACTGAGGGAAAAAAACCCACAAACCAAATACTAATGTCCCCAACCACACACTTGTATAATGAAAATGCTTCTAATCGGGCTTCTCCAAACTACAGAAGATTTCATCAACGCCTATCCTCTTAATCTGCTGGAAACCACTTTTACTAGCGTCAAGCTCCAATTTTAGTGTATGTGCTGCCGAAGTGATCACTGGCATGAAGTTCCAAATGCACCAAAGGACTCAGGCCATCAGAGCAGCGCGTGCTGGTCAAGATTCCACCTTGCAACAGTGGTCTTGCCAGCACAACACATCTGACAGTTGCTTAGCTGCCTCAGCAAACCTCAAACACAAGGACTTTAAGACAAGTAAATGAACATCATAACAGCATTGCAAGACATTACAACACAAAAACATTCAACATGGCTAAATATTTCAACATCCAAAATCTTGAAGCAGGCTGGAGATTTAGCTTAGTGGTTAGAGCACTTGCCGAGCAAGCACAAGGCCCTGAGTTTGATCCCTCCAACAAAAAAAAAAAATCTTGAAGCAATGAGAAAAGAGTCTTGATTTTTCAATGCCTGGACCTGAAGATGACAACTCGGTTACACAGTAATTTGATTGTCAGATTCCTGGCTGTCAGCTCATCCATAAACTCAAGTCACCAGCAGGCTGCCACAGCAGGCATTATTAAGATGAACTTGAGTCAGACAAGGTCTACATAAAGTTCCTTTGGCTTTTAGAAAAGGCCAGCAATTGCAGGTACCTGCTAGACCCAAAGATCTTACACCATGCAATCCTGCTAACTTAGAATCAAATAACTGACCCAGGAATCAAAGCCAATCAGAGATATCCAAAAGCTGCTTACGAGGTGGCCCAACAGCAGAATGCCTTTCTCAACCGTATGTCCTACGGGCAACTCACCTTGTCCAATGTAACCTGGGAAGTACGACAGCTGCTGTACAATTGGAATCACTGCCACTGCCCACTAGCTTCTTCAGGCTAAGCCAGTCAAAAATCAAAGCCCGGGTGCCACGGAGAACAAAAAGGTACAGCCACAGACCTTCGGGAGGGCACAGTCCTACACAGTAACCCGTTTTGGGTAACTACACCCTCGGGGATACAAAAGACTCAACTGAGATTTCTCCAAGTTCTCCATCCACCCAGAAATGGAACCAGCCACCAAACTGGAAAGCCATCAGGACGGAGGGTAAGAAACCCTCCATCCCAAAGATTCTAAACAAAGGACCACCAGTAACCGCACAACTTCCATGTATGTGCACACACTGCAGGCAATTAATTCAGTGCACATTTAATGGGCAGGTCTCACTGTGGCCAGCACTGAATGAAGACAAAGTTAACTCTCCTCTAAGAGCTTACACTTTGGGGGGCCGGGAGGGGCAAACACAGATAACTAGAACATAAGCCAGCAACATAAAGCACATAAGTGTAAGGAAACTGGAGAAATCATCCTTTCCTTAGTAAGTTAAGGAAAACCTGAAAGCAGGAAATGGCCTTTGAATCAAACATGGAAAGACATGTTTTCAACAGGTGCCCCTAAAAGGCCAATGGAGGTATCCCCACAATCATCTTGTAACCTGCTTAAATAATGTGGCTGGAATTCAGTGTGTTTGGGAAGGAATCCCACCTGAGATGAGGGTTTGCAGATTATTTAACCAAATACAAACTATAAAACAAAAGTCAGGGGCTGGGGATTTAGCTCACTGGTTAGAGTGCTCGCCTCCAAAGCACAAGGCCCTGAGTTCGAGCCCTGGCACCAAAAAAAAAAAAAAAAAAAAAAATTAAAAAAAAACAAAACAAAATTTCAGTTTACTGTCCAAATTTTACAGCTATGGCACTAAATCCCAAACAGGGCAAAACTACACATTCTACACTATCTCTCAATTCCCACAGAAAAGCCTATTGCTAACTAGAGTTGCAATAAACTGCGGTAGAAGAAATAAAGGTAGACATAAAAAGAGACAAGGAACATCAGTAATTTTTAAATTGCACTTTTAATAAAAACTTCAGCTTCGTGACACAAACTCAAGAAAAATTCCTAAGAGCCTGAGGGACAATAAGCCTATAAACCAGCCTCTGGGTCTGTGGCTTTCACCTACAAATTGTGCTTCCCTCCGTTTGCATTTTTTTTAATTAATTAATTTATTTATTTTAAACCAAGAACATGTATTGGTACATTCTACATGCAATGGTCACATTCATTACATTTATTCTGTACCTATACATGATACATCTTGGTTCTCCCCCCCTCTCCCCCACCCCTCCCCTCTGCTCCCTCCCTCCCTATTTACAGCAGGTTTATTCATCATTTTCCATATTTTCCCTTTCCCCTCTCTTTCCCCTGTTGCCTTTCTGCTTTTCCCCTTCTTTCTAGTACTCCTCTCCTCTGCACACCATCCTCCTTTTATATAATATCTATTACACCTCTTTGTCCTTATTTACAGTTATGGTCTCTCATATCAGAGAAACAATTCGATGTGTGCTCATGAGTGTCCGATTTATGTAACCCACCAAATGGGCAAACCCAACAGACCTTAGAATACACATCCTAGATAACCCACCTTAGGGAAACCTCCAAATCCCTGGGCCACCACCTTTCATCTGTAAACTGAATCTCCTCTTTTCATATTCTTAAATTGCACAGATTTCACCCTAAATCCCCATAAATACACCCAGCCCCAATGCATCTCCTTCTCCGAACACTCACACTCCACCGAGTATGTTCTCTTCTTTCCTAAACAAATCTTTGCTGCGCATGCCTCTTACTGCCTAGTCCTGAAAATTCTTTTTCTGCAATAGAACTCTCGAACTTACTCTGCGGGAAGGTTGAGTCTAGGTTCCCCATATCCACTTTGGGGACCTCCTCGGACCGTGGCCGCGGACAAAGATACACCAGAACAAGGCTGCAGTGGAACCGGCGGAAGGGCACCGGAACGTGAGTGCCTTGGTCTAGCCATTCTTCCTACAGAACAGGCTGAGCCACAGGTTATCACACTGGCCCCTCCCACACACCCAGGCTGCAGGGGAGCTCAAAGGACGTTGTCTCCGTAACTTTGGGCGATGAAGCACTAAGGACGAGGTGGAATCTTAATACCACTACCTCAGAAGTAAAAAGAAAACAGAGACAAACAGTTAACAAGGCCAGGAAACTCCACCACGGGGCAGAAATACTCCACTTGGCTTCGGCTGAGGTACTATAATCAAGATAATTAACTTGACTGGTGACAGCAAACACACTCGGGTTAGAAGACTCTAGCCACTAACAGTACCACACCTGCCACTTAAAAGAGTAAGGCCACGACCTCACTGAGTAACTGCTAAACATCTCCGCAGTTCCACCTTAAAGCCCGGCGTCCTCCAAATGTCAAGTGACCACCCGGCGCTGTCAAAGAAAAGTTTAAAGCCACGGCTTCCCCTACTGGCCTCCGGCCAGGACACTCAGGAACCCGCGCGCGCCAAGCTCGGAGAGAAATTTCCAAGCACTTTATAAAGCTGCTCTCCGCCGTCTTCCCAGAACAGCCCCGAGGCTCACCATTTTCTATTTCACGACAAGGAGGCCACGCAGCAAGTGCCTCTGACTCCGCTGCAAACATCGGACACTGCCACGCTCCACTTCGCAAAATGTCCCAAAGACAAGGACTCTATGGAAAGCTCATTCTTTACGGGACTTGCTCCCTACCGAGTCCACATCTACAAGGTCTGCCGGGCAGAGGCCGGAACTCGCCAAGCGCTCACCCTCGGCGCCCTCGCGCAGCCCCCGCCTTCCAAGAGTCAAGCGCGCCGGTAGAACTCTGCGCGCGCGCCACGAACCCTTCACGCCCCGCCCTGCTCACCCTCAAGTGGTTCTTCACCGCCACATGGCCCGCCAGCTTCTTGGCCTCCTCGGCCTTGGACATCGTGGAGGGAGCCGGGCAGAGGCTGTTGGAGACCCGGCCGCTGGCGCCCGTGCCGCCCGTGCCGCCGACGGTCCCAGACTGTGCACGCCCCGGCAGCTGCACGTGGGAGCCCGGGAGGCCCCAGAGGTTCCCGCCTCCGCCAGAGGCCGCGCCCCCGGCCCGCCCGGGCAGCGGAGCCAGGACCCGCCCGTAGAGGGTGCTGAAGGGCCCGGGGCGCTGCATCCCGGCGTCTCGCTCCAGCCTCTGCTGCTGTCCCGCCCCAGGCTCGTCCGGAAGTCTGGTCGCTCTTGCGCACGGTCCGCTCGGGCTGCTGCGCGGTGCTTGCCGGGAAATGTAGTTCTGGGGAATCGGCGGCCCAACGCTGCGCCCCCGTTTGGACTACTAGCCCCACAATGCCTCGCTCCCGGAACTGCAAATGCCCGGCGACCGACCGAGCCTGTGGCGACTCCCTGTCCAGGGGAAGTATGTTTACAGCACCGTAACTTGAATGCCCAGGGCTTGTCTGTCTTCTCGCGGATCTGAGAAAGGACGGTTAGGCCTGACCCTGTCGCTTTTCCCATCAATGGGAACGTGGCGTGGGCGAGACCCCAAGGCGGTAGCTGCTGTCCTCACGGCCTTCTTAAGGTCGATTCCTCTAGATTCACTTCCCAGGGGAACGTACGCGCAGTACCGGTGCCCCCTGAAGTCCACCCTGGACCCGGTAGGGCTGGGACCAGAAGTCCAGAGTCCTCTGCCTTAGACGTCGTCCTGGATTTAGTGATGCTGGGTGACGTGCTTTGACTAGAGCCTGGTTCCGCACAGACGAGTGTGCCTGGCAGAGACCCTGCAGTGCTTGGTTTGGTGATTAACAAGGATTCTGAACTTAAAAACTTTCCCTTCTGTACCTTATTTAATACTGGTCCAATTATTTAAATACAGGATGACTAAAAATTGCATCTTTTTGTTAATTTTTGTAACAAAATATAAAAACGACAGTTTTATCATTAGGTTGAAATGACAACTGCCGAAGCATCCTGTGTTTCCCACCCACATGCCCTTATCACTCTACTCATGGTTTATCTCCATCACAAAACTTTCCTCGATCGTTTATTTACGTAGTTTGTGCTTATGTATACTCTAGAAGGTAATACTTTTGAGGAAGAAGGACTTTGTTTTTTCCCCTACAGAATCTGTCATTCCTAAAACTACCTGACGCATAAATGGTCTGTAACAAATAACTACAACATAACTGATTAACAAAATACATTTCATGCCTGAACCCCGCAATGTACCTGAATTCAGCTGTACAGAATTTCAGTTCATTCACACACTGGACGCTTCTCTGAGATGTTCTTCAAGGCTCTGAAATAGGAATAGCGTGTGGCTAAAGCTGGCTGGCAAGGGAACGTGACCTGGGGAATGGCCTGCACCTGACGTTAGCTTGAGGCTGATTTTCAGGCACCAGCCCTCACCTGGACTGCAGGAAGTTCTCGTGAGTTTCCACGAGAACTCCTTTTGATAAATAGTAGCAACACCTGGGGAGGAGCTCTTCCTTTTCTCTCCCATGGAAGATGATGACTGCAAACCCAGCACCGCTGCTATCATGCCTTTCTCGTGGTAACCCCTACTATGCCTTTTAGCCCCAGTGCACATTTTACTGTTTTTGTCGTTATGCTCAATTTTATTGCTATGCTTAATTTTCCTTTTTTTCTTTTTCTCTGTATCTTTAAATAAAACTTTGAAACTACTTTTTGTCCCCCTCATTCAATTCTTTGCTTGAGGAGGGAAAGAACCCAGGAGTATCAGAACCCATTCAATAACAGCTCCACTTTGTTACTTGCTACTCTGCATCCCCAAACCCACTGAGTTGTGTTGGCTGCTCCTCTGTGATCTCAGTCACGGGCACCTCCTCTCTCATAGTCCTTCTTGCTCTAGTTACATGGCTGTTTTACTCAGAAGCCTACATCCCTTGATGATAAAGACTCTGTATTCATCATAGAATATAAAAACGTGGCTCGATTAATGTTTCAGAGTAAGCAGTGTTCTACAGAAGCTCACCTGTCTATGCCTCTTATTCTCTTTCCTTCTCTTTTCTCTCCATTTTGCATTCATTTCTCCAGTCCTGCTCCCGTTTTAATCCTTTTCCCTCGGTCTGCCAATGATGGCCATACTGAAATCCCACTGGTAATTCTTGGGGCTGAAGAGCATTCTAATCCTTGGAATAGTTTGAGTAACATGTTCCTATGACACCTTTCCTTTGTACTAGTTGCAATATTAGTACTAGTCTGTTTTTCAGACTTTTAATCCTAACTCCAAGAAATGATTCCTATTGTCTCAACTGTACAGATGAGAATAAAGGAACTCCTCACTTACCTGAGATCACACTGCTTGTAAGTGAAGCTACGGTCTTAGTCACTTTCATTGTCACTGGGACAAATTACCCAACACCCACAATTTAAAGAAGGGAGGTTTACTTGGGCTCTGTTATGGTTTGTGTCTAGATGTCCCCCCAAAGCCTCATGTGGTAAGAGATAGCTGGATCTAGAGTGTGTGGTTACTAAATTAATCCATTGATCAGTTTGGCATGGTTCTGCTGGGATCAAGGATGTGAGACTAAGATTGGGGGTGTTGGGATTGGGGGTGGAAGTGCTGCCCGCCCTGGAGACAGGAAGCCTGGATGAGATGGAAGATACAGGAAGAAGCTAATTGGCTGCTTGCTTGCATTGCTTGCTTGCATTCCTTGCCTACATTCCTTGCATTCCTCTCTTACTTTGCTGCTGGTCTGCCATGCCGCCCTGCCTCGAACCCAGCAGACTATAGACTGAAACCTCTACAAACTGTGAGCTAATAAACCTTTCTTCCCCTAACCTTGGGTGTCGGGTATTCTGTCCCAGCAATGAGAGAAAAGTAACTAAAACAGGCTCAGATTTTAGAAATTTCAGGGGATTGAGGATTTAGCTCAGTGGATAGAGTGCTTGCCTAGCAAGCACAAAGCCCTGAGTTCAATACCCAACACCAAAAAAAAAAAAGAAATTTCAGTCCATGTTTTGCATGCTCAAACATAGAAACCGCATGATGGATGGACAGAGTGGAGGAAAGCTGCTCATGTCAAGGCAGCCAGGAAGCAGAGAGAAAAGGAGCCAAGTCACCCTTCCAGGTCTCGAGCCCAGTAACCTCCCTCTTCAGACCCGGCCGCACCTCCTAATACCATGTGTACCCCCATGACTCAGTCACCCCCATGATTCAGTCACCTTTCAAAAGCCCCACTATGAGCTCATGAGGCTTTAGGAATTCCCAACCTTGGGAATTCTACTCCGTCTCTCTAGATAGAGACCATAACAGCTGGTATGCAAATCTCTATTGACTGTAGAAACAAATTTTGACCTAATAGAATCACTTAGGAATTTATTGCCCCACCTCAAAACAGGAATGACCTTGGTGAGACAAAAGGCTGGAATGAGAAAATAAACTCCGGGCAGAATAAACTATTACCTTTGTAGCATGGAATGTTTTTTCTGCCCTTGTGCTCTTTTCAGCGACCCATCACGAGCCCCCCCCCCCATAAGACCACAGAAACAGAATGTTTGCATGAAATGAGAAACTATTACCAAGGAGAAACCTAATTAAGCCCTCTGGCTTTGCTTCAATTTAAAAATAATTAAGTTTGGAGGCCACATGGCGGAGGGGACAGACATAAGATGGAGATGCAGACACCAAAATTTTTATCCCATTTTAGTCACTCAGCAGTTATCTGTGGTCCCAAGCAAAGAGTCAGTGTCTCAGTGAAGAGTGGACATCAAGTTCCTGAGAAGTAATCTTTGTGTTGCAGCTGAGTGAGCCAAAAATAGTCCAGGTTCTTGTGTCCAACAAGAAAGAATTGCCAAGTGTACACCTCATAGTATGTAGTAAGTAGCTCCATCTATTGAAGATACAGGACGGTAGCAGTGGGAACAGACAGAAGGGTGAAGGGAAAAAAAGGGCTTGGTAACTCAGGCTTCTAGTATTTATAGGGTCAGACCCCTCTGATCCAAGGTGCCTGCCACTGTCTCTCTCACTGATGTCAGTAATCTACCACTTCTAGCATCAAAACCTCCTAAATTTAAACCCAGATAATTATTAGGGTGGTACTGTGTTTATAGTTGAAGGGAGAGAAGGGAAGGCTCACACAGCTTCCCCGTTTTAGGATTATGGAAAGATGGATAATCATTAGGGTCTGTGGTGGAGAGAAGGGAGTGACTCAGCTCCTTTGCTTCTAACTGTACTAGTTGTTGGCATCTCTGTCTTCATATTGTCAACCTTTGCTTTCTCAACCTTGGGAATTCTACTCCACTTTGCACCCAGACATGTTGATCATTTAAAATAGTTTTTACCAAGGCTACAATACGGGGTTCATTTGCCCTATTGCCTGTTGGAGCTGGTGTGTGTCTTTTCTTTCTTTGCTTCTGCCCCTAGTTCTTCCTCAGAATCTCGGGCATCTGAAGTCATGCAACCCTATCGCAAAGCTGGGACCCTTGCACAGGCTGATGGTGCCAGCTACAAGAGTAATTCAACAGTTCTAGGACAAGTTGACGGTGGCCACCTGGTGGTCACAAGAAGAAACATCTTGTGGAACCCCTGACCAATTGGAGTCATTGTACTGTAGCCCACTACAGTAAATCAACCAAACCCTGCAGCTGTCTGCTCTGAAAGCAGCTTGGCCAATCTCAGTCAATGCTGACTCCCTTTGATTGAAGTCCCAAATCCCAAAAGCCCCAAATAAAGCTTTGCTTGTGCAAGTAGTACAGTTAGAAATAAAGGAGCTGTGTGAGCCACTCCCTTCCCCCAAAACTGAACTATAAACATAAACATTTTAAGGATTATCTATACTCCCATATTCTTAGGGGACATACAAAATATAATAAAAGCCTATCGTCCCACCCCGGGGGGCAGAGTTCTGGCCACTGAGAGACTCGGTGGGAGGCACCTAGAAGTCAGAGACCAGAGACGGCTGCCCTTTAAATCCAAGGAGCCTGAGTTAGCAGGACCCCCCATTTGCGCCATTTGCACGCCATAGGCACAATTTCGCAACACATTCGCACTCCATTCCCTTTCACTTGTGTGTGCCTACCCTTCCTACCCTTTCCCATTTCCCTCATCCTGGCTGCTACCTTCCTGGAGATATCCAATAAACACAGCTACCTACTACAGAATGGCACTTGGAATTCTTTCCTTGTCATACACAAGGACCTGGACTATTTCCAGCCCACTCAACTGTAACACAAGTAGGGGTGTGCTTGCGACATTTGACCCACTCTCATTTCTGCCATGTCAGGATCAAAAGATCCTTTTGGCTAGTATTAACTCTACCCAAAATATAGTCCTAAACTTTTTATAAACCACTCAGGTAATGACTTTTCTCTTGCAAGTCCCACGTAATAGCAATGATTCTTAGAACAAAATTGTTAAGGAAAAGAAAGAAAAAACTAAATAGGGAAATACTAAATTAGCCATGTCCAACCCACAGCCTGCAGGCTGACTGCCTTCTCTCTTTTTTTAAAGTAAAATTAAAAAAAAAAACATAAAGAGGAAAGTTTGGCTGGGAATTTAGCTCAGTGGTTAAAGTGTCTGCCTTGCAAGCAGGAGACCCTGAGTTCAATCCCCAGCACCAAAAAAAAAGGAAATTTTGTTACTTATATACATTAACAATATTATACATTTTGTATGCAGCCCAAAACAATTTTTCTGTACTCAATGCAGCCCTCCTGTTGGACCCCAGTTAGGGTTTAGATCTAGAATGTCCCCCAAATTCTCATGCACGCAAAAGTGGAGCTTTGGGAAGGTAATTTGATCATGGTGCTATAGCTGACTTGCTTTTAGGAAGAGGGACCTAAATGGTGAGTGACCAGCCAGGCGCCATGGCACATGCCTGTAATCCCAGCACTCAGAAGGCAGAGGCAGGAGTGTTATCGGACGGGTTCCGATATTGCTGGGTTCTTTCCCTCCTCAAGCAAAGAATTTTGAATGAGGGGGACAAAAAGTAGTTCTAAAGTTTTATTTAAAGTATAGAGAAAAGAAGAAAAGGAAAGTTGAGCATAACAATTGATACAGCAAATGGGTACCGGGCCTATTAGGCACGGCAGGGGTTACCTTGAGACAGGCATGGTAGCTGCGGTGCTGGGGACGTAGCCATCATCTTCCATGGGAGAGAAAAAGGAGAGCTCCTTCCAGGTGGCGCGGTAGAGAAAAAAGGCCTTGCTTCAGGTGTTGCTGCTATTTATCAAAAGGAGTTCTCGTGGAAACTCACGAGAACTTCCTGAAGGCCAGGTGAGGGCTCGTGCTTGAAAATCACGCCTCAAACTAACATCAGGTGCAGGCCATTTCCCAGGTCACGTTCCCTTGCCAGCCAGGCTTAGCCACGCCCTAATCCTATTTCAGGAGGATTGCTGAGAGTTCAAGGCCAGCCTGGGCTAAATAATGAGTTCAAATCCAGCCTGAACTACATAGTGAGACCCTGTCTCAAAAAAAAAAAAAAAAAAAAAAAAAAAAGGTGGGTTACTTGAAATCTGAAAAGGTAAGTCTCCCTTCCCAACATTTTTTTTTCTTTTTTGAGACAAGATCTCCCTATATAGTTCAGGCTGACCTTAAACTCACTTGTAGGCCAAACTGGCCTCAAACTCTCCATGATCCTCCTGCCTCAGCCTCCCAAGTGCTGAGATTACAGGTATGTGCCACCACACCCAGCAGGAAAACATTTTCTTGATGGTTGGGTTTTACCTTCAAGACCTATGATGCTAGTTAATAAATTAGAAGACCACCATTTTAGGACCAGCTCCCTAAAAAGTCAACCACAAGTCATTTTTAAAAAGTTTTATTAAATGATTTAGGTTTGAAAGAATTCATAGTAGTTAACACACTTAAACGTGTTCTATATACCACCAACCCAAATGTATTGATTTCAGAATTTTTATAAATCAGCGATAACTGTATTTACCAGGGAAAATAAAAACATGTTAGCACGTAAAATGATTAAACTATTATCCATAATCAGTTTGGGAATGTACCAACCTCCAAGATTACACTAGGATTTTATGAGGTTAATAAATCCAAAACTGCCATGAGTGGTGGCACACGCCTGTAATCCCAGCACTCAAGACTCTGTGGTTGAAGTATCTTCACAAGCTCGAAGCCAGCCTGAGCTACATAATGAGTTCAAGTCCAGCCTGAGCTACATCGGAAGACTGTCTCAAAAAACAGACAAACACAAAGTTCATAATTGAAGACGTTAGTTGCAAGATATGAGCCATTTTTAAGTACACTTCTTTTCCTTCCCAAACCAGAATTTTAAGCCAATTTAGGGAAAAAGCTTCATTTCCCCTTCATTGGAGGTGAAAAATAAAAATCTTTTTTTTTTTTTTTTTGGTGCTGAGGATTGAATTCAGGGCCTTGAGCTTGCTAGTGCAAGTGCTCTACCACTTAGCTAAGTCCCCAACCCTTAAAACAAAAATCTTTTAAACATTCCTAGGACCATCTGAGGAATAAAGCTATTTAATTCTACAAATAGGACTATAAAACTACAGACATAAACCATCATGCAGTTCATACTTCATCCTCCAAAATA